>JAHPZR010008264.1:5000-24275 GCA_019787425.1 Platygyra sinensis
TTGGCCCACCTGGCTCTCTTGCTTGTCAACGCAATCTGGATAACTCCATCCATTGTTTTTCTCAGCTTGGCATCCCCCTCCACCCAGAAAAATTCGAAGGCCCTTGTACGTGTATGACTGTCCTGGGGATTGAACTAGATTCCGTACTCCTACAGGCTCGTCTTCCGAAAGACAAGTTTGACAATACAACTGCTCTGTTAGAACAATGGTCTCACAAGCGTTCATGTAAACGGAAGGACCTCGAGTCGCTAATTGGTCATCTCCAGCACGCCTGCAAGGTGGTTCCTCAAGGTCGCTCCTTCTTACGCCGCATGATTAACCTTTTGTGTGCTTTCCGTCGTGAGGATCATCCAATTCGCCTCAACCGGGAGTTCTTTCTCGACCTCACTTGGTGGCGAGAACTCTTTCGCTCTTGGAACGGCTGCAGTTTTCTTCAGTATCCCCAGTGGGCCCCCTTGCCGGATTTTGAGGTCTCTTCAGATGCTTCAGGGGCTCTAGGCTATGGGGCCTTGTTCCAACGCCAGTGGTTCTCAGGCTCCTGGCTGGCCTCGCAGGTCTCCCAGTCCATTGAGTACAAGGAACTTTTTCCTATTGTGGTTGCAGCTTACGTATGGGGTCCTCTATGGACATCTAAGAGGGTTAACTTCAGATCCGACAACAGCTCAGTGGTGGCAATCCTGCGGTCAGGCACCTCGAGGGCCCCCGGCATAATGGTTTTGGTTCGTTACCTCTGTCTTCTAGCGGCACATCACTCCTTCTCCTTCACAGCCTCCTCAGTCAGGGGAAAGTGTAACCCCATCGCTGATGCGCTTTCTCGTTTTCAGTTTCAGCGTTTCCGTCAGTTGGCCCCTCACGCAGCACTCCATCAGACCCAGATCCCTCGGCAGCTCCTCTTGGACTTGGATCTTGTCTGACAGACAAGTGTCAATTCTACCTAACTCATGGCCTTGCTCCATCGACACGGAATTGCTATTCATCAGCTCAGCGTCGTTTCATCACCTTCTGCATTCAGGATAATCGCCTCCATCCATCTGGATCTGTGCTTCCTGCCAGTGAAGAAACGCTCATACGTTTCTGCGCTCATCTCGCAGATACTCTCCACCACTCTTCAATTAAGGTTTACCTGTCAGCAGTTAGATCTCTTCACGTTGATGAAGGTCTGCCTGACCCTCTCGTGGGCTGTCTCCAGCTGCGACGCGTTCTGCGTGGCATCAAGCGCCATCAAGGATCAAACCAACCGAAGCGTCAACCCATCACAAGTGATTTGATGCGCGTCATTCATCGTTCACTAGATTTCTCCTCCCACAACCATACAATGCTATGGGCCGCTTGTTGTATCGGGTTCTTCGGTTTCCTTCGAGCTGGTGAGTTTACCGTCAACGCCCCATTTGATCCAGCCATTCATCTCTCAGTCAACGACATCCAAGCTGACTCGTTGTCTAATCCTAAGAGCTTCAGGATCCTCATAAAATGCTCCAAGACAGACCCCTTTCGCCAAGGCTGCTTCGTCTACATCGGTACTGGTGGGCAAGACCTATGCCCCGTACGTGCTTTAGTCCAATATTTGCACCTTCGTGGCCCCGCTCCAGGCCCTCTTTTTCGTCTCGCAGATGGCACACCTCTAAGCCGCCAGTGGTTGGCCTGCTCCATTCGGTCCATTTTTTCCTCTGCCGGAGTTCCGGGCTGTTTTTCAGGTCACAGCTTCCGCATTGGTGCGGCCACCTCAGCAGCTACTCGGGGAATCCCAGATCACCTTATCAAAACCCTTGGCCGATGGTCCAGCAATGCTTACCAGCTCTACATTCGTACGCCAGTTGATACCATCATAGGTGTGGCAAGCCAACTGTCTTAGGTATTTTTGTGTTTTATTTATCTTTCCCCTCCCCTTTTTTTTGGGGGCTTAGGGTGCCTCGGGACCTTGGCGAGTTCAGGGCCATGGCTTCCCCCAGCCATGAGCCCTTCCTTCTCTCCGACCTAGGCCTGCGGCTAGGTCGAAGAGTCCCTTCGGCATGGAATGGGGGCTCATGGCTGGGTTGCGGGGATTTGCCAGCCATGGGAGCGGTAGTCTATCTAGGGGCTGGCTGGCCACAGTGGAAGCCCTTGGATATCCCAGGCACCCACCTTCCATTTAGCGAGGCAGCGGGTTAAATTTAGTTAAATTATATTTAACAAAGTTAACCGCCACGAGCTAAGCGTGCAACCTCCTGGTGAGGAGGAGGAGGAGGGGAGGAGGAGGAGGAGGAGGAGGAGGAGGAGGAGGAGGAGGAGGAGGAGGAGGAGGAGGAGGAGGAGGAGGAGGAGGAGGAGGAGGAGGAGGAGGAGGAGGAGGAGGAGGAGGAGGAGGAGGAGGAGGAGGAGGAGGAGGAGGAGGAGGGGAGGAGGAGGAGGAGGAGGAGGAGGAGGAGGAGGAGGAGGAGGAGGAGGAGGAGGAGGAGGAGGAGGAGGAGGAGGAGGAGGAGGAGGAGGAGGAGGAGGAGGAGGAGGAGGAGGAGGAGGAGGAGGAGGAGGAGGAGGAGGAGGAGGAGGAGGAGGAGGAGGAGGAGGAGGAGGAGGAGGAGGAGGAGGAGGAGGAGGAGGAGGAGGAGGAGGAGGAGGAGGAGGAGGAGGAGGAGGAGGAGGAGGAGGAGGAGGAGGAGGAGGAGGAGGAGGAGGAGGAGGAGGAGGAGGAGGAGGAGGAGGAGGAGGAGGAGGAGGAGGAGGAGGAGGAGGAGGAGGAGGAGGAGGAGGAGGAGGAGGAGGAGGAGGAGGAGGAGTAGTAGTAGTAGTAGTAGTTGTAGTAGTAGTAGTAGTAGTAGTATGTCTTCAAAAATCAATTTCCAAACAAATCCGGTAATCCCCCTTTCCTACCAGGAATGCGATAATAATACAACCCCAACAACCCCATTATTCAAATTCTGTCCTATTATTTGTCAAGTACAGTCGAAGCTCTCTTAATGGACACTCTCGTAAGCGGACAGCTCTACTTACGGTGAAACAAAGAATTAACTCTGAAGTGTAAATTTAAGTGCTAATTGAACCCATGAATAACCCACTGGGCGTTAGCCCTAGTAAAGGGAATCAGGGAACCACACGAGGTAAAGAAAAAATCTTTTGACCTCGGTGGGAATCGAACCCACGACCTCCGGGCTCCCGCACGGCAATATTGTAAAACAGTGTTTTTTTAATTAATTTTTTAACTGAAGATTTTACCGTTAATCGTATCTATAACAAAATTCTCGATCGTGATTGGTTCTCCGCGCGCCTATTTGTCACGTAATCGACGCGCGATCACGTGGGTGTCCAATTACAGCTGTCCGATTTGAACTTTTGTAATCGGACACCTGTAATTGGATACCCACGTGATTTTCACGCCAATTACGCGCGCTTCAATGGCTTCCTTAGCAATGTTTTCTACAGTTTCAAAACTTAGGAAAAGCGCTACAGACGTTTTCGTTCAAAAGTTCTCAGAAGACATTTTCTTTCCGAAATTTGTTATAGATACGATTAATTAGTAATTGGACCTCGTGTCGTAAAATTCAGGGAGTAATCGTGCTCGTAATTTCAAATCGACCTCGCGCTTCGCGCTCGTCCGATTTCAATATTACTCGCTCGATTACTCCCTGAATTGTACTCCACTCGGTCCAATTACTATTACCACATTACGTATAAATAAATAAAGTATGTATGTACCGTTACTCTGGGTTCGATTCCCACCGAGAGCTTCGACTGTAGACGCTTAAGGGAGGTTAAAAACAAAAAAAAATGTAAAACTTTTAGCTCTAAAGCGTTTGCAGTCGTTAATGGGAGGTAAACGCTTACAAGGGGTTCCAAATAAAGTGATTTGGACTTGTAAACTTATAATATTTTGGAAATTAACTAATCGCTGACGAGAGGTGGTCGCAACACGGAGATTCGACTGTAAGTTTAAGTGTAACTGCTTATTTCAAATCATAAGACAGAGATGTTTGCCACACCTCAACGGAGAAGCATTTTAGTTTTCGTTTGTGCTTCAATATAATCTTTTATATGAGATCATTTCCCAGGATCATGACCATTTTCAATTAAATATTCTCCCTGTAATGACGGATACTGCAATAAAACTAATTCGATATATTTGTGCCACAATCTGCGTTGTAAAGCCCTGGCCAAACGGACCGGCAAGTAGTTGCAAGTGGACGCAAGTTGAACTTGCGTAGAGAGCTAAGTTGGCAGTGGCCAACGGACTCGTAAGTTTCTTCGCAAGTTGCGAAAAAACACTTAAAGGGAGAGAGACTATCCTGTATTTCATTAGCTAATAATCGTCACTCAACTTGTGTTGACGTGGGTTGGGTGGCCAAAAGGTAAAAAACTTGCCTTTGACTTGGGTGCAAACTTGATCTCGACCAAAGTGAGCACATATCATCACAAGTCAACGCAAGTGCACGCAAGCCCTGGCCAAACGAAGTCGCAAGTAAGTTTTCAACTTACGTTTACTTGCGACTCCGTTTGGCCAGGGCTTAAAGGACGAACAATTTTTAGATTGCGCATAATTTTTTCGCAGCCAATAGCTTGTGGGCAGCATTTGCCTCCCCTTGCATGTTGCTGTACAGGGATTTTTTTTTTTGGAAATTGCCCAACTCCCTTCTCTCAAAACCCTAATAATGGAATGTTGGTCAAAAAGTGATAACTGATTATTTTTATTCAGACGCTGATGAGTGCAATGCCTCTATCTCTGTCTGTGACGCCAACGCCAGTTGTCAGAATACTCTTGGATCTTATATTTGTATTTGTGAATCTGGACTTACTGGAAATGGAAAAATCTGCATTGGTAAAATGCATGCATTTGATTTGGTGTAAACCTTGTTGTTGTTGATACCAATTTGATTTGAACTTCCCTTTCCTTTTCAGATTATGATTATCATATGTCGCAAAGAAAAATAAACATTGACCCTTAACATTTTCTTTCTCCGTTTATTCGTTTGGCCAACAATGACCTTCCATAAATTACAGTTGATCAAGTATCCTTCCCATTATCAGAGCAAGATCGTCAAATTGATAGTTACAATTTAAATTGTGCTTGTTCATTGGGCTTTGTGGTCTCACCACTAAAAGCTAACCATGTGAATAAAACTTACAACATGCATGAGATCTAAGAACTTGAAAGTAACTGACTTTGAAGTTAAACTAATGGAATAAACTCAACTCTTTCCAGCCAGGTTGTTACTGAAGTTTATTTCAAAAAGTAAAAGCTTCCAGCTTAAAAGTAACTGGCTACTACACTAAAACAGATGCACAGCTTCTCTTTGTCATATATTGGAAAAGTGCACACATTTACTTTCTAAGGTTTACTGCAAAGATGTTAGTATCCGGGTCACTCAAAACAGCCACACAAAGCTATCAGTTTCAGCCTGTCAGTTTGTTGAGGTCGCGTGGCCTAGTGGGTATGGCGCTAGATTTGCAACCCGTAGATCACTGGATGGATTTGTTTTCGGTGGTCCCAGATTCAACTCTTCCACGCTTTGTAAATGGCCAACTGGTCAGCCTCCAGCCAGTTTGGATTTCTAACAAGTTTCTTTTCAATTTACAATATTTATTTGTTCATTTCGGTGTCCTCAAATACTACAGTAGTGCTACACACTTTGGAAATTAAATGAAGTGATTTATCCAGCCCGTGAACCAGTCGATCATTCACTGGTCACTCCGTCATCATCTGAAAGTGTCACTCTAAAAGTTCCCAAAAACTTTTCGCATTTTATTATTATCGATGAATGTAGTGCTTCAGATCCAGTCTGTGACAACAATGCCATCTTTCAGAATCATCACGGTTCTTATGTTTGTTCTTGTAAAGCTGGGTTTACAGGAAATTGAAAAACATGTGATGGTAAGATGAGCGCAACTATGTCAACTATGCTTCATTTTTGCCGTGCGTCTGTTCAGTAATGGCTTGCAGATGAATTCAAAATGTGGTAAGCAGAAACAAATGGCACACAAGGCGATGGCCACGTGTTTCACTGGTCTTTTGATGTCACAGTTTTGACATCTTCTGTGATCTGAACAGCCGCACGGCAACATGGAATATAAAGAAGCTAAAATGAATGTTAATGACGCCATCTGGGCTTCTGTCCTCTAAAATAAGCCTTACTTAACTCGCTTTTAAGATCACAATTCAAAAGAAATTTCACTTCCAAAAGAGATAAGTGAGGTATTTTTAAACGCATAGAAAATAATTTTAAATTGTCGGCCATTTAATTTCATGGGAGGAATTGTAATAGCAAAAAAAGGATTTACACTAAAAACAAGCGGTATTTGAAAATTTTCTTATATTATATTTCATAAATTCTCACAAAAATTGCAGGAGCCTTGAATTCTAAGGAGCCACCTTGAATAAAACAATTCAAATTTGAGTTATTTCTATTGATAAGCCAATCAACGATTGCATTACGTCAGGATTTGAAATACATCAACAACCAACTGCACTCACCAGTTTACTAGCCTGCGAAAACAACCGTCCTTCTTCGCTACCGGCCCGAGTGGCGTTTCGCGTGAAACGCCACTCGGGCCGGGAGCAAAGAAGGACGACTGTTTTCGCAGGCTACCAGTTTACTAAATACACTAATTCTAACGGGGACTGAGATTAAATTTCACATACAGGTGTCATCAACTGATTTTATCAGAAAATCACCTGAAGATCATAATTTTCGCTCGCCTGACAGCAGTTCAGTTCTGTTGCACTCACATAAGACAGTAACGTAACTGACCCCTCTAGGGAATAAAATTTCGACATCAGACGCATTGTTTCTTTTCTTAGATGTGGACGAGTGCAGCGCGTCTACTCCAGTTTGTGACGTAAATGCCAACTGTCAGAATAATGTCGGATCTTATATCTGTTCCTGTAAAACTGGATTTACTGGAGACGGGAAAACGTGTACTGGTAAGAGGGTAGAGTGTGACGAATTGGCTAGAACAGTGTTACACAGTTTAGTTTCACTTTCTACACTGAAATAAACGTAATGTCACCTCGGTCTTTTTCCTCAGAATTAGTTTCTCAAACTTGAACTGAGGAAAAACTGATTGCAGACAGGCACTAAACGCATAACATCCAAATTGCACTGCTAATATACGATGTTAAGAACCATCGCAAAAATTGTTCACGTTTATATGCCAACAAAACATATCAAGGGGTCGCCAAGATGAAGGGTTGGTTCAATATCTAAGGGATATCCGTTTAATTAAATAACAAGAACGAGAACAACATTATAAATTTGCTTGGAAATATTACGTTGCCTTGCATATCAGCTTGCTTTGTTTTCAGACATCGACGAGTGCAGCGCTGCTTTATCAGATTGTGACGCCAATGCGGACTGTCAGAATAACCAGGGGTCCTTTAGCTGTTCCTGCAAAGCTGGATTTACAGGAGATGGCAAAACGTGCACAGCCGGTAAGGGAACTGTTAAGTTAAAGTTAGTTGGAGTGGTGGAAAATTACAAGTAAGACAAGACAAAGATCGATTCTAAGGGGTCCTTACATCCGGGATGTACCAAAAGTGGAAATCTTTAATCTCTTTATGTTTTAGTTTCTCCAATTAGTAGAGCACTTGTGCTCGGCTATAAGACTTGAGACTTGAAAGAAGTTGTCATTCGTTCGTTCGTTCATTTGTTCATTCGTTCCTTCGTTCTTTCGTTCGTTCATTTTTTCGTTCGTTCCTTGTTCATTCGTTTCTTCGTTCGTTCGTTCCTTTGTTCATTCGTTTCTTCGTTCCTCGTTCATTCGCTCATTCGTTCATTTGTTCATTCGTGCATTCGTTCATTCGTGCATTCGTGTCATTCGTTCATTCGTTCATTCGTTCATTCGTTCATTCGTTCATTCGTTCATTCGTTCATTCGTTCATTCGTTCATTCGTTCATTCGTTCATTCGTTCATTCATCCATTCATTCGTTTTACTCTCTAACCTGAGGTACTGTTGTTGCGTTCCCTGTTCCTACAGCTTTTCTGAATTCACGATCCCATTCTTGTCCTCTGTCTAGATGCAAGTTCTAATCCAAGTGCCTGTGCAGCTGTAGGAGTAGAAGACCCCAATACAATAATTAACGCCAAAATAACTGCAAGTTCAAATTATCTTTCCTATTATCCATACAATGGTCGACTCAATGGAAACACGGGATGGTGTCAAAAAACTTCATCCATCACAGGTACTGACTATCTTCAAGTCGATATGGGGTTAACGCGCTCTATCTGTGCGGTGGCCACACAAGGAAAGAAGAATGGATCCTATGTTACAAGCTACAAGCTAAAACTTTCTACTGATGGGGCTTACTGGACCACATACAAGGAAAACAACGTGGACAAGGTATGTATTTAGCAATGCTTAAGACTTGGTTAATTTTGCAGGGAACCCGTGTAGCCTCGTTCCCAGGGCTTTTCAAACGGAAGCCCCCTGGGGACGAGGTAGGAACAGGAGGTTTAAGGGACACAGTCAGCAGGTGCACATGCGCATTAGATACCATTTCATAGCTAATTTGAATATAACAGAGACGCCATAAATACTGTTTTTAAGCAGATGTGATAAAAATAATATCATAGGATGAGAAAAAGGACAACAGATTGAAAATCAAGCAAAACACTGCGAAAAGTGAACAGATTTCTAGTACTTTTTCAGGTTGAGGTGGACTTTTTTCGAAGTGAGAAAAACTAGTGTCCAGGTCAGCACGGTCCCAAGCTGACTGTGTCCGAGGGTCATCCTTTGATTTCAACATTATTTTCGTTTCCCGTCAGTAATCGCTCATCTACATTCATTTATTGAGTTTTGTAATTAATGGGAACTATCACAGTACATACCAAGCTATCTGGAATTCTTGCGTCTGTCCACTAATGATTATAAGTAATAAGATGCAAGATTAAGTTGAAATGATTTGAGTTCGAGATGGCAAAGTTCGGGAAAATAATAAGTTAATAAGTCAATGTTACTGTTGGGTTAGGGGAGGGGTAGGTGCGCAGTTGCCCAGATAATGATATTGATCCCTATCTCTTGTATAAAACGGGAATATCGCTTTTATCTTTAATCTCTCCTGTCAATGTTTGTTCACATTATATAAATTACTAATTTGCTCCATTACATATTGCATCATTTTTTTTCAGATTTTTCAGGCCAATACAGACACAAACAGCATTAAACATCACACTTTGAATAACGCAGCGGTGGCAAGATATGTTCGATTCTACCCTGTCACCCGTTCTAATTTCCCTTGTATGAGGGCTGAAGTCTATGTACAGTAAAAAAAAACTTGCCAAAATTGAAAGAAACGGTTACTTTGGTGCTTCAGAAAATACTGAGCCTGAAATTGCTTTCAGATATTGGTTTTTATGAACTAAAGCTCAAGGCTAAATATTTGTCTTTTCCATTGCATGGGACGACACCAATGTCTTTTTCCAGTGAGGACAAACTCCTTTATTGACAGGGCGGATCTAGGGGGAGGGTGCAGACCCCCTCCTGAGATGAACCCTTCTTCTTCGTATTCGCTTTTAAAATTTGTTTACCTCACTGGTCAGGGACGTCATTCCTTGGAGGTGCAGCCCCTGCTAAGAAAAATCTTGGATCCGCCCTTTATTGACAATAAGAGGCGTAAATAGGGAACCCTTGGTCCCTTCTGGTCAATGATCAGTGCAGTGTAGTGCCAGCACCGAATGTTAGAAGTTTTTTAAAAAAATAAAGAAACTTGTGACAAATGGTTTCAACCTAACTGATCTCTATCACATTTCAAGCAGTTCCATGTTCATCCCACATATCAACGTTGAGAGCTGAATTTTTGAAATTTTTGGTGATTTGGGGGTATATTTGGGAATAAATAGTTTTTCTAAAAAGGATAGGTAAAATTGATGGAAATAAGAAATTTGAAGATTTGATGTTTAAAGTTAAAAATTGGTAGACGTACACCAAACAGTTGTCCACCAACCCGGGATGCCCTTTCAGGGCCGTTCAACTGTCTGGTGATTTTCCATAAACTTTCATTTCCTCTCAATCCCTCTTGAAACTTCCTAACACTTCAGCTGAATTAAGGTTACGTCCCCCTTAAGGTTAGTTCCAATGTTACACATAGTAAGTGGCTAATTATGCTTTGAATGCCGTTTCCTCTTTATCGTCTTTATTTTTATGAGGGGGCGGGAAATTAACGGTAGGAGGTAAGTGGCAAGTCGATATGCTATAGGGAACAAATAAGGAAAAACTGCGGGAACATGGAAAAATAGGAGCAAAATGGAAGGGAACACGGGGACAACGACTCCTCCCCCACCGGAAGACCCTCACATCGGGGCAAAGAGCCGAGTGCATGACATGGCAGTGAATTTCTCGCTATGTACTATTCCCATTTAAATTAATACCAGAACACCAATATGAGGTATTTCAAGGTATTTCAAGGTCTTTCAACATCCAACATGGCCACTTAAAAGTTACAACTTTACGCAAAAAATACCTCCAAATATATTATGTCACTAAAGTCCTTTCATTTGGATATCAGTCCTGTTAGTGCTATTTCACACTTACTAGTTCTCAGTTCAATTACAATACTTATACTGACAGACTACAAGTTCCACACGAGTCTAACAACTATCAAATAGGCTTAATTTGATATATCAAAATTCTAACTCGGCTCCAAGGATTTGAAAAAAAAAAAAAACGAAAGAAACAACTTTTTTCATCCTTCGCCCTTGATGTCATTTCTTCTCGTTTAATTCCCCACACCTTGCCAAGTTAGAATTTTAATACAAGGAAATTGACCTATTACAAGAACTTGATAAATGATCTCTATCACATGCTAGATCACAATTTGTCCTCCACAAAGAAATGAACTATCATGAATCTTGCGTTAAACATCTTCATATATCTCGGGTCCTGTCAGACTGTCCACAGTCTCTCGATTTTCCCCTATGAAATGATCGAGTAGCAGCCGAAAATCAATCACATTTCCTATTTCCTATAATTTCCGGCGACGGCGAGGACAACGTTGACAAAAAATGAAATTTTAATCTTCGAATCTCACGATACTCTAAAATCACTTTGTTTATTACCGTCAAAACTATCACAAAACTAAATCCGGAACACAGCGATAAATTTGAAAAAAAAAATCAAAAATTTGGCCGTCGTGGTCCACATTCTCCACACGACGCAAGATTTGGTCATTTCACGTCGTTGTTTCGCAGAGGACGACGATCGACAAAGAAATGTACAAAGAGTTATAACGCACGTGTGCAGCTATTGTTCTGCTCATTAATTCTTTTGTTCAGTGTCGTTGTAACCTGCGATCAGGCGTCCCTTATATTTTTTGTCGCGGCGGGAAGGTACGCCTGATACAATTACTTGTCTATTTGTCTGCCGCCCCCTAATTAATCATTCATTCCGGATAACCAAGCAGAATTACCGGAAGTCTTGCGTGTTGTCGACAGATCGGATCGAAATCCACCAATCACAGCCATTAGTGTGACCTTCTGACCTTCTTTACGTCATGCTAGCGGGCTGTGATTGGTGGATTTCGATCTGATCTGTCGATAACACATATGATTGACGGAAATTTTGGAAACGTTTCCCGGTTGTTTTGTTTTCCAAAGTCGTGTATCAACGAAAACGGTGATAACACATTTATAGCGCTCTTGCCTAATACCGTCGGTAGCACCACCAAAACATCTCTCCCATGGCATGCGATTCTATGAATGCATTCTATTTGTTCGTCACTGAGAGTTTTGTGAACAAAACCCTGAAGAGAAGCATTTAAAGCCGACAAAAACTCGCTCTCTTCGCTCGCCTCATCAGACGTCATGATGGAATTCATCAGCACGCGGGATTTTTCTACCGGAAATCACACCGCCAGAAAGGTAACCAATCATGGCTCAGTTCTAAGTACCTTTTGTTTCTTGACCAATCAGAGAAAAGTCCAGATTCTGGACTAGCAACAGACAAATAGTCAAGTAATTGTATCAGGCGTACCTTCCCGCCGCGACAAAAAATATAAGGGACGCCTGATCGCAGGTTAGTGTCGTTGTCGTTGCCGTCGTGGTTTCGTAAACTCCCTAATAGGGAGTTTTAGCAATTAAGAAAACCACGACGGCGACGGCGACGGCAACGAAAACGCCATGAAATGATCAGTGGTTTAATGAGAAGAATAGCTGTCCTCGTGCGTTAGAGATCTTTGTACCTTTCTTTGCTGTCCTCTGCAAACAACAACGTGAAATGACTGAGTTCTGCGTATTTTGGAGAAAGCGAACACCGCCGGGTAATTTCAAGGTTAATCGTATCTATAACAAAATTCTTGAACGTGATTGGTTCTCCGCGCGCCTATTTGTCACGTAATCGGCGCGCGATCACGTGGGTGTCCAATTACAGGTGTCCGATTTGAACTTTTTGTAATCGGACACCTGTAATTGGATACCCACGTGATTTTCACGCCAATTACACGCGCTTTGATGGCTTCCTTAGCAACGTTTTCTACAGTTTTCAAAACTTAGGAAAAGCGCTACAGACGTTTTTGCTCAAAAAAAGTTCTGAAAAGACATTTTTAATTCCGAAATTTGTTATAGATACGATTAATTAGTAATTGGACCTCGTGTCGTACAATTCAGGGAGTAATCGTGCTCGTAATTTGAAATCAGCCTCGCGCTCGTCCGATTTTGAAATTACTCGCGCGATTACTCCCTGAATTGTACTCCACTCGGTCCAATTACTATTACTTATAACGCAGCTTCATGGGCGCTGTTCATTAAGCTGCTTTCATTTTAGTGACGTTACTGTTTCCGTTACTGTCCACCAACAATGAAACAACGTCTACAGATGCTTTGTCCCTGAGCACGGCTGAAGAAAAACTCTTCTGTTATTCTCTTTATTAAGAAGACTTGGCACCCTTACTAAGAAGATAAGTCACTGCCTCGGATTTACCAAAACACTGTGCAAGCATAAGCGGCGTTTGACCAGAATTGTTTCTAGATTCAATGTCAACCCCGTAAGAGAGTATTTCCTCCATTATAACAACATTGCCACTCCTTGAGGCATGATGCAACACACTCCATCCTTTGTTGTTTTGTAATGACGGATCTGCACCTTGTTTGAGCAGATACTTAACAGCCTGTAGCTTGTCATTTAGAGCAGCTATCATCAGCGGCGTGGAACCCAGTTTAGTTACTAAGTCAATGCTAGGCACGTGACTCAGCATTAATTCAATAATCTCAGGGTTTCCACCCTGTGAGGCACAATGCAACACATTCCATCCTCTGTTGTCTTGTAATGACGGATCTGCACCCTGTTTAAGCAGACACTTTACAGCCTGTAGCTTGTCATTAGCAGCAGCTATCATCAGCGGTGTGGAACCCTCCTTAGTTACTAAGTCAATGCTAGGCACGTGACTCAGCATTAATTCAATAACCTCAGGGTTTCCACCCTGTGAGGCACAATGCAACACATTCCATCCATCTGTTGTTTGTAATGACGGATCTGCACCCTGTTTAAGCAGATACTTTACAGCCTGTAGCTTGTCATTACCAGCAGCTATCATCAGCGGCGTGGAACCCTTCTTAGTTACTAAGTCAATGCTAGGCACGTGACTCAGCATTAATTCAATAATCTCAGGGTTTCCACCCCGTGAGGCAAAATGCAACACATTCCATCCATCGTTGTCTTGTAATGACGGATCTGCACCCTGTTTAAGCAGACACTTTACAGCCTGTAGCTTGTCATAATCAGCAGCTATCATCAGCGGCGTGGAACCCTCCTTAGTTACTAAGTCAATGCTAGGCACGTGACTCAGCATTAATTCAATAATCTCAGGGTTTCCACCCTGTGAGGCAAAATGCAACACATTCCATCCATCGTTGTCTTGTAATGACGGATCTGCACCCTGTTTAAGCAGACACTTTACAGCCTGTAGCTTGTCATTACCAGCAGCTATCATCAGCGGCGTGAAACCCTCCTTAGTTACTACGTCAATGCTAGGCACGTGACTCAGCATTAATTCAATAATCTCAGGGTTTCCACCCTGTGAGGCACAATGCAACACATTCCATCCTCTGTTGTCTTGTAATGACGGATCTGCACCCTGTTTAAGCAGACACTTTACAGCCTGTAGCTTGTCATTGACAGCAGCTATCATCAGCGGCGTGGAACCCTCCTTAGTTACTACGTCAATGCTAGGCACGTGACTCAGCATTAATTCAATAATCTCAGGGTTTCCACCCTGTGAGGCAAAATGCAACACATTCCATCCTTTGTTGTCTTGTAATGACGGATCTGCACCCTGTTTAAGCAGACACTTTACAGCCTGTAGCTTGTCATTGACAGCAGCTATCATCAGCGGCGTGGAACCCTCCTTAGTTACTACGTCAATGCTAGGCACGTGACTCAGCATTAATTCAATAATCTCAGGGTTTCCACCCTGTGAGGCAAGATGCAACACATTCCATCCTGTGTTGTCTTGTAATGACGGATCTGCACCCTGTTTAAGCAGACACTTTACAGCCTGTAGCTTGTCATTACCAGCAGCTATCATCAGCGGCGTGGAACCCTCCTTAGTTACTAAGTCAATGCTAGGCACGTGACTCAGCATTAATTCAATAATCTCAGGGTTTCCACCCTGTGAGGCAAAATGCAACACATTCCATCCTTTGTTGCTTTGTAATGACGGATCTGCACCCTGTTTAAGCAGACACTTTACAGCCTGTAGCTTGTCATTACCAGCAGCTATCATCAGCGGCGTGGAAACCCTCCTTAGTTACTAAGTCAATGCTAGGCACGTGACTCAGCATTAATTCAATAATCTCAGGGTTTCCACCCCGTGAGGCAAAATGCAACACATTCCATCCTTTGTTGTCTTGTAATGACGGATCTGCACCCTGTTTAAGCAGACACTTTACAGCCTGTAGCTTGTCATTATCAGCAGCTATCATCAGCGGCGTGAAACCCTCCTTAGTTACTACGTCAATGCTAGGCACGTGACTCAGCATTAATTCAATAATCTCAGGGTTTCCACCCTGTGAGGCAAAATGCAACACATTCCATCCTCTGTTGTCTTGTAATGACGGATCTGCACCCTGTTTAAGCAGACACTTTACAGCCTGTAGCTTGTCATTATCAGCAGCTATCATCAGCGGCGTGAAACCCTCCTTAGTTACTACGTCAATGCTAGGCACGTGACTCAGCATTAATTCAATAATCTCAGGGTTTCCACCCTGTGAGGCAAAATGCAACACATTCCATCCATCGTTGTCTTGTAATGACGGATCTGCACCCTGTTTAAGCAGACACTTTACAGCCTGTAGCTTGTCATTATCAGCAGCTATCATCAGCGGCGTGGCACCCTCCTTAGTTACTAAGTCAATGCTAGGCACGTGACTCAGCATTAATTCAATAATCTCAGGGTTTCCACCCTGTGAGGCAAAATGCAACACATTCCATCCATCGTTGTCTTGTAATGACGGATCTGCACCCTGTTTAAGCAGACACTTTACAGCTTGTAGCTTGTCATTACAGCAGCTATCATCAGCGGCGTGAAACCCTCCTTAGTTACTACGTCAATGCTAGGCACGTGACTCAGCATTAATTCAATAATCTCAGGGTTTCCACCCTCTGAGGCAAGATGCAACACATTCCATCCTTTGTTGTCTTGTAATGACGGATCTGCACCCTGTTTAAGCAGACACTTTACAGCCTGTAGCTTGTCATTACCAGCAGCTATCATCAGCGGCGTGTAACCCTCCTTAGTTACTAAGTCAATGCTAGGCACGTGACTCAGCATTAATTCAATAATCTCAGGGTTTCCACCCCGTGAGGCAAAATGCAACACATTCCATCCTTTGTTGCTTTGTAATGACGGATCTGCACCCTGTTTAAGCAGACACTTTACAGCCTGTAGCTTGTCATTATCAGCAGCTATCATCAGCGGCGTGGAACCCTCCTTAGTTACTACGTCAATGCTAGGCACGTGACTCAGCATTAATTCAATAATCTCAGGGTTTCCACCCTGTGAGGCAAAATGCAACACATTCCGTCCTCTGTTGCTTTGTAATGACGGATCTGCACCCTGTTTAAGCAGACACTTTACAGCCTGTAGCTTGTCATTATCAGCAGCTATCATCAGCGGCGTGAAACCCTCCTTAGTTACTACGTCAATGCTAGGCACGTGACTCAGCATTAATTCAATAATCTCAGGGTTTCCACCCTGTGAGGCATAATGCAACACATTCCATCCATCGTTGTCTTGTAATGACGGATCTGCACCCTGTTTAAGCAGACACTTTACAGCCTGTAGCTTGTCATTATCAGCAGCTATCATCAGCGGCGTGGCACCCTCCTTAGTTACTAAGTCAATGCTAGGCACGTGACTCAGCATTAATTCAATAACCTCAGGGTTTCCACCCTGTGAGGCAAAATGCAACACATTCCATCCATCGTTGTCTTGTAATGACGGATCTGCACCCTGTTTAAGCAGACACTTTACAGCCTGTAGCTTGTCATTACAGCAGCTATCATCAGCGGCGTGGAACCCTCCTTAGTTACTAAGTCAATGCTAGGCACGTGACTAAGCATTAATTCAATAACCTCAGGGTTTCCACCCTGTGAGGCAAAATGCAACACATTCCATCCATCGTTGTCTTGTAATGACGGATCTGCACCCTGTTTAAGCAGACACTTTACAGCCTGTAGCTTGTCATTACAGCAGCTATCATCAGCGGCGTGAAACCCTCCTTAGTTACTAAGTCAATGCTAGGCACGTGACTCAGCATTAATTCAATAACCTCAGGGTTTCCACCCTCGTGAGGCATAATGCAACACATTCCATCCTCTGTTGTCTTGTAATGACGGATCTGCACCCTGTTTAAGCAGATACTTCACAACTTGTAGCTTGCCATTCTTAGCAGCCATCATTAATGGTGTTCGGCCCTCATCATTTCTCCTGTCAATAGAAAATCCGAAAGCGAGCAAGGGTTCAATTTTGGCAACATCACCGGCCTCTGCAGCAGAGTGAAGTGAATTCCCTATCATCTTTTCCTCTTCCACAGATGAGTTGCCTAAAAGTATTGATAATTAAAAAGACAGAGCTCGTGAATTTTCTAAGATAGCAGAGAACTTAGTTTGTACCTGACACGGGAAAAACTGACTACATAACGATAAAAACATGCCAGCCATGTCGTACGTCTTCCTATTGAATAAATTACCTGTGTTAATTCAGTAAACAGAAACTACATGTTCAAACAAAACTCTGCAGCCAACATGCACATAACTATTTCTAGTCGAGTCTGTTGTGAGCCTCTTCCAGGTGCTCAGTTAGTTGATGCACAGCGCAAAAATGGAGCAGCAAAAAAACAACTCATTTTTTCACACTGTGCCATAACTAAGTGAACGCCTGGGAGAGGCTACAGTAATTTTATAATTTCTCAACAAATTCCCGAAATGTATAAGAAAATTTAATAAGGGCATTAACGTATTTAATTTCTCTTTTTCAAGATTTGAACAACTCTCATAGTTGTGAAACGGTTTAAAGAGCACTTAAAATACAATTACAAAATGCATTAGGTATCCGTAAGCTGTATCCCACTGTACTCTAATGATTAGACAAGACAAAAAAGATCTGTTTGCGCGGATGGTTGCAAGGAAAGCTACATGTATGACTGTATTTGCTGGTCAATGCATTCACCAGAGTTCTACTTTTAACAACATTTTTAGTGTAACTGTAAGGTAAACTTGCTCCTTTTTATGTGATTGGTGAAAAAATTCTCTGTGACGTGTGATTTAGAAAAATTCAGCATGATACATGATTGGTACCTAGCCCCCTATGTCATCCTCTAAGTGGGCCATATTGACTGGTAGATAGACACAGATAGAGCTAACACATCTCTCACTCCAAAGTACAAATTTAAACTATTCAAAAATGGGAGAGAAACCAAGCTCATCTTTACTGCTAATATAAGGGGGGCTGTTCTAATATTGAGCAAATTGGAGTTACATGTAAGCTTCTTTGTAGATACATCACACAGCTATATATTAAGCTGTATGTATAATGCACATTAGCATTGCACTAAGCTGGTAACAGATTTCTTTGTCTGTTTGTCTGCACCAGACCTTTACCTTGTGCAGAGGTTACTGTCTCCACCTTCACAGTGATATTTCCAGTTTGATCTAATGAAATAAATTACAATGCATGGTATATACATTATTAAGTCAGCACATATTTCAGTATCAATATACTTAAACCTTAAGACAATTACAAGCAAAACATGTTTAATCTACAACAGGCAGAAAACACAGATCTTATAATAATTTATAAAGTTGACATTTTTTCTGATTCCATAGGTCTGTCCTTATGGGAAGTTCAACAGCATTTACCCTGGGGTGTCCAATCAATGGAAATCAAAGATCAGTTCAGTGATAAATCAAAACTATAACAAAATTCTCGAACGTGATTGGCTATCAGCAGCCTGATTTGAGCATTAATTGGACAGTTGCACACGTCATGCTTGTAATTGGACAGTACGCGTCATTTTACGCGCGTTGCTGCGGTGCACTTTGTTGAGTAAACTGCTGGGTTTTTCAGCATTGATAACGACGTTTTAAAATGGTTCAGCGCTCAATCAATGCTTTGTTCGTTTCTCGAATTTTTTCATAGTTTTGATTAATTGTTATTATTATTATTAATTGGTAACAGGACATCGTGTCGTCCAATTCAGTTTGTAATCATACTTGTGATTAACAAATCGGACTCCCGCTTCGCGGTCGTCCGATTTTGTCAATCACTCGTATGATTACAGACCAAATTGGACTCTACTCAAAATCAATCAGGATACAATTGATCAAATTAGTTAATTGCTACTCATTAGAACCAGTCAATTGACAATCAATCAATAGTAACGCAAAAATTGACCATCGATTCCTACCGATTGACAACCAAGTCAAACCAAGACGATGAGAAACCAAAAAGAGAACTGCAAATGTTGCAACCAATAGAAACCAATTGAGAGGGAATGTCCACTAGGACCGAGCCATATCGAAAATATGTGGCACATGATGAAAAATCAAAATTTTTCATATTCTTCCCAGAGATAGCCTATGGTAAGCCTAGAAACGTGGTGTGATTTTTTCTTGAAATATTTTTTTCAACCCGCTAAAAAATCAAAAATCCGTTGCGGTCCCACGTCTGGTCAAAAACACGCAAAATTCAGTGACTAATACCTTACCATAAACTTCGCTCTGTTTAATCCCCATCAAAATAACACTCCAGTTTGAGCTTGGAAATGTATTTTAGAGGCGTTTACAAGTCTTTTGAGGCCAATTATACTTCTGTGGGTTAA
>JAHPZR010008266.1:0-2500 GCA_019787425.1 Platygyra sinensis
TCCTTTATTCAATCTGCCATGGAGGGGACCAGAAAACCAAAGAAAACTGACATTGAAATTTAAAAATTAAGCTAACATTTAACTTTAACACCAAACACTTCAATACATTATGGGAGTAGAATCTTTTTCCTTTATGTTCTAAAGATAGTAATTTATGCAGTGCATCATTTACTCTGAATAATGGTACTGCTTACAAAGATCAAACACTTAAGCTGTTTTATTTTAATCATTCTGTGGCTATCTCATGAAAGGGCCATGGTAATGACTGTACAGTCGAATACTCTTTGAAGGCCTATGTAATTTACACGTAGTAATGTAAAAAGATGTTCAGACTTCACTTTCACTTTGCTGGAAATCAACCTGAAAATCATCAGCCTAAACACAGACTGTGGGCTGCCGCAGACCGGAGTAAAATGTAGACTGAGATAAAAATGCAGACTGCAGAATACAGAGTTCAAAAGCACATATGTGTTACAATTATAACAGTATCAGACACTGATCTTACATGTACTACCAATTTCATTGATATGCGAGCCACACATCAAAACTCTCCCGAGCATTTGGCCTTTCTATTCTGTCTATCATCTATTCCTTATATGGTGCTATACAGATATTGATGCCCCTTTTGTTTTCAACATATGGTGGCCACTGTGTAGCCTCTTTGTTCAACATGGTTGCTTGTTGTTCTCTAAGTTTAGTTCTTGGCAAGTGGTGTTTTGCTCATGCAGGAGTCTAGTGTGAACATTATGGCATTAGATTTCTGCATGTGGGGAAGACATTTACAAAGAAAATTTCAAGAATCTACATGTACAGAAATACTGTACCTCCATGGTTGATTAGCCATCACAGACGTGATAAGCAAGACAAATGGACGGTTGGTGAAAAAAGAAGTAAACAGGAATAACAAGCAACCATGTTGAATGAACAGGATAAACAGTGGCTGCATCATTTTCGAAAACAAAACTGGCATTCCTATAACACCATATAAGGAATGTATGATTGATAGAAGTGTTTCGCCAAATGGTAGCTAGAGTTTTAATTCGGGGAGCAGGGATGGCACAGCAGTGAGAGCGCTCGCCTCCCACCAATGTGTCCCGGGTTCGATTATTATTGTTATTGTTATTATTATCATCATTCTTATATTTACAGAACTGGTGTTATTACATCATTATTCGATCAGGCCATGCTAACTATGTTCAGGCTAATGCTCCAGTTACCCTGTTTACGGTTAGGTTTCAAAGGTGGAAATAGTAACATCATTCAGTTATTGCATTTTACCCTCAGTCTGCATTATGCGGACTGATTTCTACCTTTTGGTCTGCAGTCTGCTGACCGAATAAAAAATCTAGTGTAAAATAAGCTTACTTACACTGTAAAACTGTACTCAACCCTAAAACTTACCGCTATCAACAATGAAAAATTAGAAAAATCTCTATCAGATTGCTCACCTTTTAATCTTTTCAAGAAAGTACCTGGATATTCCCTTAGGTAATGTCGTTCCACCAAATAATAGTCACTTCGTTCTAAGTATAGAACGCCTACCCTTGCTTGTGATCTGACATGTTTCAAACTAGGCTCGAATTTTTCCGATACCCAGTTCAGAGGAAAAATCGCTTGAGATCTAAAAACCCTGATCAAAATGGCTAAATCCGAACTCAACATAAAATGGCGCTCTCATTCCCAGTGCCTCTCCTCGACCCCTCTCGAGTGGGGAGAATCCGCTGAGTGCAGGCTTGGACTACATGCGACAGAAACATAGAGGACTGGGACGAGTTTTTTTTTTTTTTCCCTTTGAAGGTGATTCCTCAGAAATGAAAGTTACCGATGAATTTTTTTGAAACTTACCCTAAATGTTCTCTACCAAGCACTGTTTTGAAAAACAATAAAAATGATAGGTCACCATTCTCGTTTAAGAGATGTGATAGGCCAATCTTACCCAATTTATGCCTTTTCACGCGCGTTATTCATCGATCCACGTTACATTTTGCGGCAGCTCGAAACATAGTTTATAAAAATAATACTTGGGAAAAACTTGACAGGTAGAAAATGTCAAGCATATAGAACAATATCAAATAAAATTTGTGGAAAGATCACACTATTTGAAACGACGTGGACGTAAAGTGTTCGTAGAGTCGTTATTTTCGCAGTCATAATTTGCATCACAGGGTAACGGTTTTGTGCACTCTTTCACCTATATCTTTTTTTCCTTCCGATAAAATTTTTTTAGTTTTCTTTTAAATTAAGGAGGACAATATGCACACTATTATTATGCAATAGAAAATATAGGTCACCGTGCTTGTTTAAAAGAAAACGAACATTTATTTCGCTATCGAGCTTGGCTTGAGGGAAATTTCTTTCGTTGTGCACGTGCACGCGCTAATTTGCGCGCGCTAATGACGCAAAAATCGTGCGCAGTAGGGATGCGCAATGGAATACTGAGGAATCACCTTAAACAGCTTTATTGACCATAACACATGTTACATACAACAAGATAAGTAAC
>JAHPZR010008267.1:0-2500 GCA_019787425.1 Platygyra sinensis
AGCTCCTCTAGTTATTCGGAAATTCGAGATGAAATAAAGCTTATGCCTGTATGTATGTTACTTTCAGTAGGGCGCGTGCGCACACTGTAATCTGCGACTCCAGTGCTTACCATATGGCAGATAAAATGACTTTTCTCTCTAATATATAAGCTGAAAAAATATCTTACGCTCAGTTGACAAGGGCGGTTTGGAGCTGTGAGTAGGCGTGGGATTTGTCACATATGGTTTAGGGGCCGACATATCTCTCCCTCAATGCCGCACCGGGAGAGGTCGGTAGCAGAAAGCAGCGAAGGGCCAACTGCGTCCAAAAAAGCGATCGCACGGGCCGAAATCCCGGGATGACTCGTTTGGTACGACGCTCCAGCTCCAGAGGCTGGAGGTACTGCTTTTTCCTCTCTTGTTCAAACATTCCGTCAACGCATGCGAAAACGTTCTGGCTCTCCGATACCTAGGCTACCAAAAAAAAAAAATTAACATGCTGGTTTTTTTTGTTTTTGTTTTTGTTTTGCTTTTTTCTTTTAAACCAGCAATTGACATTTCAGTTGATTTTACAGGCATAAACGTAACGTAAGAACTGTGCGTGTCTGGTATTCTCTCAGACAGAGGTAAGAGATGGTTTCAGATGCAGACCGTGGGACGCCTAAAGTGCTCTGTTGTAAACATGGCGGTTCACGAGTGAAGTTGTCTCTCTGGCCTTTCTGTGGACTTTCTGTGTTTCTGTGGACGTCATTTAGCCCCGTAATGGTAGTCCGTTTGGACCGTTGCGTGTGGCGATAATGTTGTGCTTGCTTTAGACAGCAAAGAGCCTTAGCCACATCAATTTAGGGCTTAGACGTGCAATGGAGTAGACATTTCTAGCTGCTGTTGGCGTTATTTGGCTTGAAGTTTGATGGGGCTAAGTCTTAGAAAAAATATCTTGTAGAGATGACGTCCTACCTTTCCCGCTCGTGGAAAACGAAGTACATCCGGGACATTGCTATTTGCGAGCGAGACATGGCCACGAACAGAGCAAAGGAAAGCACGTCAAAGGCTGATCGATCGTGAGTAAACCTTTCATTTCCTTGTTTTATCAATTTCAGGCGTTTTCGGCCTAGCTAACTATCATACAGCGCGGGCGAGATTTCTTGTTGTGGTTTCCGGTCGATAATTGAGCTGTTGACAACATTTGGCAATTAATTATGTCCGAGTTTATTTGAAGTTCAATGGATTCTGCATGTAGGAAGCTCTCGGTCAGTCCATTCAGGACGATTTAGGCCCTTAGAAAGCTATAGATCAGCTCTCCGCTGTCGTTTTGATATCTGTACGTTCGCGTTTATTTAGACTCGAATTTCATTTTAAATCACTGTTAATTAAATTGTACAATTCATGATTCAACGAAAACACGGTGAATTTAGTCTTCCTGGCCTCGAAAGGCCCATACAGAAGAGTTAGTTCCTTTTATTTGAGCTACGATAACCCTTGTGGAGAGCTAGCTCTAGGAGAGAATTGTATCAAGATTATCAGTGACAAGTCAAATTCTCTAGGTATGTTTTTGGAAATACAGACAGATATTGGGCTGAAATGTCACGTAACGGCGTCTTTTACGCTGAAATGTAGAAACCAATTCCACGCGAAATCCTGTTGTTTATCGAGCCGCGGAAAAAGTATGGTTTTGATGACTATTTAGGTTCCTATGTAAGCCTGAACCAGTGCAGCGAAAGTGTGTGATTGTGTGATTAGCGCATGGTGTTGACAGGCCGATATGTGATGCCTTGTTTAAGTGCGGTTTCGCCAAAATACTCTGTGCCAGGCATTCTTGAAATCATCGAGCAGTCTGAAAAGAGTTTGAGCTGAGTTAATATCCGAGAGAACTGCCGTTGTGTCATCTGCGTATTGGAGTAACTTTGTTTCTTTGTTGTCAATAGTGATGCCTTTTATCATTGAATTTTGTCTAATTGCAATAGCCAAGGTTTCAACGGCGACGACAAAGAGATATATATGGGGAAAGAGGATCTCCTTGTCTAACTCCTCGTTCAATTGTGAAGTAGTTAGAGGTGATGCCATTGTTAATAATGCAGCTTTGTATATTTTTATAAAAAGTCATTAGCCAACGAATAAAATTTGGACCAAAATTAAATGATTCTAAACATCTTTGAAGAAAATTACGCTCCAAACTATCAAAGGCCTTCCGGAAATCAATGAAGATCAATAAACCGTGGATGTCTTGTTTGGCTGTAAAGTCCATTATGTCGAAAATTGAACGTACTGTTTCACCGATATAGCGATCTTCTATAAAACCAGTTTGATTGTGATGGATAATGTTAGGCAGGACATTCATTTATTCTAGTGGCTATAGCTTTAGACATAATTTTTGCGTCCACATTTACAAGGTAGATTGGTCGCCAGTTATCCAAAAAACAGCGGTCCTCTCCTTTCTTTTCGATAAGTGTTATGACTGCTTGTTTTTGCGAGCGTGACATTTCACCTTTTTCGAAGCATTCGTTTGCACATTGAATAAAAG
>JAHPZR010008267.1:7500-12335 GCA_019787425.1 Platygyra sinensis
TGTTTTAAAGGACAGGTTGTACTTGTAGCCACTTTTATTAATTGCATCTTGGTACGGACCTTTGGCTTTGTCGAAGCAATCTTTGTCAGATGAAATTTCAGAAAGACGCCTGTTGATGGATTCGGGAATGTTTCTTAGAATAGAAGGTGGGTGGTTAGATTGCTTATGTACGTAGAGCGGGGTGTTTCCTTCTTTCGTGTACGGCGAGTGCTTTCCGCTTTTCAGGTCGAGGGTAACATCTAAAAAATTGACTTTTGTTAGGTTAGCCTCCACTGTGATCTTCAGATCATTATCACGGAAAGTTTTACAGATATCTTTCTTAATTTTTTCGATCTCTTGAGGCGTTTTATTAAAGACCGACAGCCCGTCATCGCGGTAAAGACCGATGTTGTTTCTGTACTTCTCAGTGAGGCGTGATAAAATGTAAGAACCAACCAGCTCACATGTTTCGGCGCCATCAAACGATCCCATGGTAACATCGAATCGGTCGTTGGAGGTCTTCTTCTCCCATGGGACGTTTTCGCTGAACAGCAGTGACCTTTTCGCGTGGATTATTATGTCACGTTCATGTTCGCTTATGGGTCGGTAACTGTTGGCAAAATCCAGCGCTTTGCGTAGTAGTTTCTCAGTTATTGACGGGTAAAAATCGCACACATCAAAACATATGAAAGAAAGTGATTCTTTGTATTGCAGGCTGTTGAACCATTTAAGAACACTGGATGTGTTTTTCCATTGGTTGATCTTCGTTTTATTAATTATGGTCGTGTTGATATCGTCAAGGATATGTTTACTTATCACGCCAATTTCAGACTTGGATGGATTGATTAATCGGTGGTCATGGAATGCAGGTTTGTGATCTTTTAAAGTGAGAAATGCTTCATTTTCGGCTAGTTTTTCAATGCGGTCGTCCAGTTTCAGATTTTCAGCTATTTTTGCAGACTGTGCATTTAACTTTTCTACAACTTTGCCACTTGATTTCTTGTAGCTTTTTGTTACATTCTCTTTGATTAACTTGCTATAGGCGGTTGTATCCATTTTGTAATAATTTGTCGTTTTGTCGGCAGGGATCAGAAGGCTGTATGGTTTCTTGATTTTGTTCTTAATGTCGGCATCTAATTTTCGTTGGAAGCTGGATTTCATGTTATCCTTGAATTTAATGTTCTGGATGAGGTCCACCATGCCTTCTTCGAAGGGTATAAGCTCGTTAATTTTAGGCGGAGAGTGTTTTGATTTGAATCCGTATGTCTCCTTCGTTGATGTTTCTTGTTGATTGAGAAAATAATAAGCCTTCCATCGCATTCGCCGCAAGAATTGTTCCGTCTTTTCAATGAATCTTTTCATGTACTCGTTTCTTGATGGCAGTGGGATGTTCTTGGTTGAGTAGCCCAGGTTGATCTTCTCCATGGTAATAGTCGATGAGTCGAACAGAGTGCTCAACAAATTGGAGCTTAATATGACTACCAGAGGTAAAAATGAAGACTTCATCTGCTATAAAAGTGCTCGATGGTAAGACCAGAGCGGTGTATAAAGATGAGCAATTAAATGTTTTTGAACTAGTCCGACTCCAGTAACTCATCTTTATACACCGCTCTGGTCTTACCATCGAGCACTTTTATAGCAGATGAAGTCTTCATTTTTACCTCTGGTAGTCATATATATATATATATATATATATATATATATATATAACAAAATGTTTCAAGTGACTACTCAGATCTTGAGTACATATTAAGCTCCTTAATTGTAGAGCACTATATTGGCTCCAGCGGTGATCAGCACCTAAACTGAACTATATATATATATATATATATATATATATATATATATATATATATATATATATATATATATATATATATATATATATATATATATATATATATATATATAAGCTTGGCTTAAACCAATGGAAGAACACTAAAGCTGTCCTGAACTGGTTCAACAACATTGAAAATAAGGATGACCACTCGTTCATTGCTTTCGATGTTGTTGAATTCTATCCATCAATTTCAACCGACCTACTGAACGCCGCTCTCGACTTTGCATCTCACTACCACAGTATTACTGATGAGGAACGGCACATTATTCTTCATGCAAAGAAATCCCTGCTGTATGACTCTGGCGAGTCATGGGGCAAAAGAGCATCGTCAAATCTCTTTGATGTAACAATGGGAAGCTACGATGGTGCTGAAACGTGCGAGCTTGTTGGCGCCTTTCTCCTGCACAACATCAATGAGAAATATGGCAACAACTTCGGCCTATACAGAGATGACGGCCTTGGTATATCCAACGCATCGCCTCGTCAGGTTGAGATTATCAAGAAAGACCTCTGCAAGATCTTTAACAAGTATGGCCTTAAGATCACAATTGAAGCCAACAAGAAAATCGTGAATTTCCTTGACGTCACCCTCAACTTGTCTAACGGCACGTACCTGCCCTACACTAAGCCCAACAACATCCCACTTTACATCAACAACAAGTCCAACCATCCACCGCAGATCATTAAAAACATCCCACTATCCATCAACAAACGCCTCTCTGAGATCTCATATGATGAAGCATCCTTCAACAAAGCTGTGCCACTTTACCAAAAGGCCCTTGATGCCAGCGGATACAAGCACTGCCTCAAATTTTCAACGCCTTCCGCTTCGCAGCCTTCTAACCCTGACAGAAAAAACCGACACAGAAATATTATTTGGTATAACCCACCCTATAGCAAGAATGTCGCCACCAACCTAGGAAAGTCTTTTCTAAAAATTTTAGATGAAGAATTTCCAAAAGGCCACGTGTTGCACAAGATCTTCAACCGTAACACCGTAAAAATTAGCTACAGCTGCATGTCCAACGTTAAACACAACATCGACGGCCATAACAAATCAGTGTTAAACAAGGAGAACGTGGTGACAAGAAATTGCAACTGTATAAAGCCGGCTGATTGTCCCATGAATGGCGACTGCCTTAAACAGTCTGTAATATACCAAGCGACAGTATCAACCAACGACGACAGACCCGACCAAACCTACGTAGGCTTGACTGAAAACTCTTTCAAGACTAGATTTGCTAACCACAAAGCTTCTTTCTCCAACCCAAGCAAAAACACAGTACTGAACTCAGTAAACACATCTGGCAGTTGAAAGATACAAAAACTGATTTCAAGATATCATGGAAGATCTTGAAACAAGCTAAGCCGTATAACCCCGCTTCCAACCGCTGCAACTTATGCCTTTGGGAAAAGTATTTTATTATCTGCAGGCCCGATTTAGGTACTCTCAACAAGCGAAATGAATTAATTACTTCCTGTCGGCACGCGAGCAAATTCCTTCTTAAAAATGTCAAAGTAGTCACGCGATAACAACTGTTTATTTTTCCGCGCATTGTCACGCAGTTTTTGTAAGCCCCTATTGTATTATTTCAAACTAAAAAACCGTTGTAATTTTATACCCCTCCACTCATACCCCGTCTCTTTCGATATATATCAGCGTTATGTAGTAATTTTGCAGTTGGCTATTTTATCTGATGAGTGCTGCACAAGTTGTGCGGTACGAAACTATATAGTAATAAATATGCCAAGTCAAATCCAAGGTTGATCAGACTGTCTTCAAATATTTTGCTCTAGTATATCTATTGAGCACTCTAGTAACAGTTCTGCAAATCAACTAAGATTATATATATATCAGTATGTAGACTCAAAATCCATATGTACTCATATTGAGTAGTCTACATACTGATATTACCGCTCCTTAACTGTTGAGCACTTTTCTGGAATCAACGGTCAACACTAAGTTTTATATATATATATATATATATATATATATATATATATATAAAACACAAATGAAGATAAGACACATTTTCAAAACCACCTATATTTCGACCGACTTGTCGGTCTTCTTCAGGGTGGTGGTTTTGAAAATGTGTCTTATCTTCATTTGTGTTTTATATATTGTTCTATGAAGAAAACATCTACACATATTGGATGCTTGTGAAAAATTTTATATATATATATATATATATATAAATCTCACTCAAAGCAAACCTACATTGGTCTTTGTGACACATCATTCAAATCGCGTTACAGAAACCATACATGTTCCTTCAGAAATGAACGGTACAGAAATTCCACTGAGCTTAGTAAATATGTGTGGGGCTTGAAAGACAAGAAAGTTGACTACCAAATTAAATGGCGAATTGTTAGGCATGCAAGATCCTATTCAAATGTAACGAAGAAGTGCAATCTATGCCTGTGGGAGAAGTACTATATAATTTGTAGACCGAACATGGCGACCCTGAACAACCGAAATGAACTTGTATCCAGTTGCAGACATGCAAAGAAATTCCTTCTTAATAGCGTGATCGTTTGAGCTTATAAGATTTATTTTTAGCAGTTTATTTTTAGCAGTTTACTGAAAATTGTTTAACCATTGTTATCACCGTTTGTTTTTTTCAAAGTAGCGTCACTATTTGAGCATCTAAGATTGTTTTGTAACAGTTTATTGTAAATTGTGTTACCGTTGCTATAGACCTCAGCCAATTGCGAATTGTTACCGTTTTTTCAAAATTTCATTATCACTATAATACACCATGTATTCTTTCTTTTTGGCAGTTGCCTGATGATTGTCTCGTTAGTGGCATGAAACTCAGAGTAGCAAATAAATGTTTTTGACCTAGCTCAAGTCTACGTGTCTATATATATATATATATATATATATATATATATATATATATATTAAACAATTATTCGCCGAAGGCGAAGTGAATATTGGTGAATATTCCCTCGAGACGAAGTCGAGGGGAATATTCACCAATATTCACGAGCCTGAGGCGAATAATTGTTT
>JAHPZR010008268.1:0-2500 GCA_019787425.1 Platygyra sinensis
AGACAGATATTGGGCTGAAATGTCACGTAACGGCGTCTTTTACGCTGAAATGTAGAAACCAATTCCACGCGAAATCCTGTTGTTTATCGAGCCGCGGAAAAAGTATGGTTTTGATGACTATTTAGGTTCCTATGTAAGCCTGAACCAGTGCAGCGAAAGTGTGTGATTGTGTGATTAGCGCATGGTGTTGACAGGCCGATATGTGATGCCTTGTTTAAGTGCGGTTTCGCCAAAATACTCTGTGCCAGGCATTCTCGAAATCATCGAGCAGTCTGAAAAGAGTTTGAGCTGAGTTAATATCCGAGAGAACTGCCGTTGTGTCATCTGCGTATTGGAGTAACTTTGTTTCTTTGTTGTCAAAAGTGATGCCTTTTATCATTGAATTTTGTCTAATTGCAATAGCCAAGGTTTCAACGGCGACGACAAAGAGATATATATGGGGAAAGAGGATCTCCTTGTCTAACTCCTCGTTCAATTGTGAAGTAGTTAGAGGTGATGCCATTGTTAATAATGCAGCTTTGTATATTTTTATAAAAAGTCATTAGCCAACGAATAAAATTTGGACCAAAATTAAATGATTCTAAACATCTTTGAAGAAAATTACGCTCCAAACTATCAAAGGCCTTCCGGAAATCAATGAAGATCAATAAACCGTGGATGTCTTGTTTGGCTGTAAAGTCCATTATGTCGAAAATTGAACGTACTGTTTCACCGATATAGCGATGTTCTATAAAACCAGTTTGATTGTGATGGATAATGTTAGGCAGGACATTCAGTTATTCTAGTGGCTATAGCTTTAGACATAATTTTTGCGTCCACATTTACAAGGTAGATTGGTCGCCAGTTATCCAAAAAACAGCGGTCCTCTCCTTTCTTTTCGATAAGTGTTATGACTGCTTGTTTTTGCGAGCGTGACATTTCACCTTTTTCGAAGCATTCGTTTGCACATTGAATAAAAGATTCACTAATTAGTGGCCAGAATTTTTTTATAGAATTCAATGGGAATTCCATCGCTCCCAGGAGTTTTGTTATTTTGGAAACATTCTTAAAGCAAGGCACATTCTTCTGAAGTGATTTTACCCGCTTCACATGACATATGCTGTTAACGTAGTCTGACTCTGGATTTATGCAAAATATGAGTTTACTGGTTTTGAAAGAGAATCCAGGGCCTCATTTTGTACAGCGGCTTTCCTTTTTAATGAATATATCTTTAAAAATTATGTATTTAGTAGTTATCTGTATATGCTATGTATTTTAGCTGTAAATGTAATGTCTCGAAGATATTAGCTCCTCTAGTTATTCGGAAATTCGAGATGAAATAAAGCTTATGCCTGTATGTATGTTACTTTCAGTAGGGCGCGTGCGCACACTGTAATCTGCGACTCCAGTGCTTACCATATGGCAGATAAAATGACTTTTCTCTCTAATATATAAGCCATCTAATTCTTACGTTCAATTGACAAGGGCGGTTCGGAGCTGTGAGTAGGCGTGGGATTTGCCACATATGGTTTGGGGGCCGACATATCTCTCCCTCAATGCCGCACCGGGAGAGGTTAAATAAACACAAGTGAAACTCTGAAAATTGTCCTGAACGGGATTTGAACCCGCGTCCTCGGCTTTCTAGATGCGATGTGTTAACCACTACACCATCAAGACAGCCACGCTAATGCGTAGCCGAATTTACGGCTTTATGGCTCACGGGACTCCATAGACAATTTTTTCGAGTTCACAATAGTCACTGGAAGGGGTTAACACCTTTTTGACACTATATATACTCAAATTAAACTGAAACCAGTGAAATAAGAGAGGTTTTGTGGAGAGCCAAATTGGAAGGGCGAGACGATTGCCTAGGGAGGAGACTTTGAGGGACAAGCAACGAGACCGTAATGAGAGAGTACCATTGGTTGTTACGTACCATCCTGGCTTGCCAAACATTGGTCAAATATTGAGGGAGTTACACCCAATACTTGAATCGTCGGACAGGTGTAGTGGGGCCATTAACAGTGTTCCAATGGTATCGTTTCGGCGACCTAAGAGTTTAGCCGATTATCTGGTTCGTGCGAGGGTTAACAGTAGCTTCCAAGGAAGTTTACCAAAAGGAACATATAAATGCAACTCCAGAAGATGCGAGGTCTGCAATTACCTGGATGAAAAGAACTCATTTGTGTCTACTAAAACTCAGAGGGAATATTCGATTAATTACAATCTTAATTGCAATTCGGTTAATGTCATTTACTTAATAACGTGCAAAGTATGTGGTCTACAGTATGTGGGTTCAACCACAAACAAATTTAGGCTTAGGTTTAATAACCATAAAACTAGGGTCAACAGACACGAGAGACTGAATGAAGCAGAGCGCAAGAAGGATGATTTGCTCTACAAACACTTTTGGTCTGAGGGACATCGTGGTCTGCGAGATGTGAATGTAAAATTGATAGACAGAGTGAACGGCGAGGAAGAATTGAGGGACAAGGAGGCCCAGAAGTTGTCCGTCCTTTGG
>JAHPZR010008268.1:7500-11351 GCA_019787425.1 Platygyra sinensis
GATTTCTTGTAGCTTTTTGTTACATTCTCTTTGATTAACTTGCTATAGGCGGTTGTATCCATTTTGTAATAATTTGTCGTTTTGTCGGCAGGGATCAGAAGGCTGTATGGTTTCTTGATTTTGTTCTTAATGTCGGCATCTAATTTTCGTTGGAAGCTGGATTTCATGTTATCCTTGAATTTAATGTTCTGGATGAGGTCCACCATGCCTTCTTCGAAGGGTATAAGCTCGTTAATTTTAGGCGGAGAGTGTTTTGATTTGAATCCGTATGTCTCCTTCGTTGATGTTTCTTGTTGATTGAGAAAATAATAAGCCTTCCATCGCATTCGCCGCAAGAATTGTTCCGTCTTTTCAATGAATCTTTTCATGTACTCGTTTCTTGATGGCAGTGGGATGTTCTTGGTTGAGTAGCCCAGGTTGATCTTCTCCATGGTAATAGTCGATGAGTCGAACAGAGTGCTCAACAAATTGGAGCTTAATATGACTACCAGAGGTAAAAATGAAGACTTCATCTGCTATAAAAGTGCTCGATGGTAAGACCAGAGCGGTGTATAAAGATGAGCAATTAAATGTTTTTGAACTAGTCCGACTCCAGTAACTCATCTTTATACACCGCTCTGGTCTTACCATCGAGCACTTTTATAGCAGATGAAGTCTTCATTTTTACCTCTGGTAGTCATATATATATATATATATATATATATATATATATATATATATATATATATATATATATATATATATATATATATATATATATATATATATATATATATATATATAACAAAATGTTTCAAGTGACTACTCAGATCTTGAGTACATATTAAGCTCCTTAATTGTAGAGCACTATATTGGCTCCAGCGGTGATCAGCACCTAAACTGAACTATATATATATATATATATATATATATATAAGCTTGGCTTAAACCAATGGAAGAACACTAAAGCTGTCCTGAACTGGTTCAACAACATTGAAAATAAGGATGACCACTCGTTCATTGCTTTCGATGTTGTTGAATTCTATCCATCAATTTCAACCGACCTACTGAACGCCGCTCTCGACTTTGCATCTCACTACCACAGTATTACTGATGAGGAACGGCACATTATTCTTCATGCAAAGAAATCCCTGCTGTATGACTCTGGCGAGTCATGGGGCAAAAGAGCATCGTCAAATCTCTTTGATGTAACAATGGGAAGCTACGATGGTGCTGAAACGTGCGAGCTTGTTGGCGCCTTTCTCCTGCACAACATCAATGAGAAATATGGCAACAACTTCGGCCTATACAGAGATGACGGCCTTGGTATATCCAACGCATCGCCTCGTCAGGTTGAGATTATCAAGAAAGACCTCTGCAAGATCTTTAACAAGTATGGCCTTAAGATCACAATTGAAGCCAACAAGAAAATCGTGAATTTCCTTGACGTCACCCTCAACTTGTCTAACGGCACGTACCTGCCCTACACTAAGCCCAACAACATCCCACTTTACATCAACAACAAGTCCAACCATCCACCGCAGATCATTAAAAACATCCCACTATCCATCAACAAACGCCTCTCTGAGATCTCATATGATGAAGCATCCTTCAACAAAGCTGTGCCACTTTACCAAAAGGCCCTTGATGCCAGCGGATACAAGCACTGCCTCAAATTTTCAACGCCTTCCGCTTCGCAGCCTTCTAACCCTGACAGAAAAAACCGACACAGAAATATTATTTGGTATAACCCACCCTATAGCAAGAATGTCGCCACCAACCTAGGAAAGTCTTTTCTAAAAATTTTAGATGAAGAATTTCCAAAAGGCCACGTGTTGCACAAGATCTTCAACCGTAACACCGTAAAAATTAGCTACAGCTGCATGTCCAACGTTAAACACAACATCGACGGCCATAACAAATCAGTGTTAAACAAGGAGAACGTGGTGACAAGAAATTGCAACTGTAGAAAGCCGGCTGATTGTCCCATGAATGGCGACTGCCTTAAACAGTCTGTAATATACCAAGCGACAGTATCAACCAACGACGACAGACCCGACCAAACCTACGTAGGCTTGACTGAAAACTCTTTCAAGACTAGATTTGCTAACCACAAAGCTTCTTTCTCCAACCCAAGCAAAAAACACAGTACTGAACTCAGTAAACACATCTGGCAGTTGAAAGATACAAAAACTGATTTCAAGATATCATGGAAGATCTTGAAACAAGCTAAGCCGTATAACCCCGCTTCCAACCGCTGCAACTTATGCCTTTGGGAAAAGTATTTTATTATCTGCAGGCCCGATTTAGGTACTCTGAACAAGCGAAATGAATTAATTACTTCCTGTCGACACGCGAGCAAATTCCTTCTTAAAAATGTCAAAGTAGTCACGCGATAACAACTGTTTATTTTTCCGCGCATTGTCACGCAGTTTTTGTAAGCTCCTATTGTATTATTTCAAACCAAAAAACCGTTGTAATTTTATACCCCTCCACTCATACCCCGTCTCTTTCTATATATATCAGCGTTATGTAGTAATTTTGCAGTTGGCTATTTTATCTGATGAGTGCTGCACAAGTTGTGCGGTACGAAACTATATAGTAATAAATATGCCAAGTCAAATCCAAGGTTGATCAGACTGTCTTCAAATATTTTGCTCTAGTATATCTATTGAGCACTCTAGTAACAGTTCTGCAAATCAACTAAGATTATATATATATATATATATATATATATATATATATATATATATATATATATATATCAGTATGTAGACTCAAAATCCATATGTACTCATATTGAGTAGTCTACATACTGATATTACCGCTCCTTAACTGTTGAGCACTTTTCTGGAATCAACGGTCAACACTAAGTTTATATATATATATATATATATATATATATATATATATATATATATATATATATAAAACACAAATGAAGATAAGACACATTTTCAAAACCACCTATATTTCGACCGACTTGTCGGTCTTCTTCAGGGTGGTGGTTTTGAAAATGTGTCTTATCTTCATTTGTGTTTTATATATTGTTCTATGAAGAAAACATCTACACATATTGGATGCTTGTGAAAAATTTTATATATATATATATATATATAAATCTCACTCAAAGCAAACCTACATTGGTCTTTGTGACACATCATTCAAATCGCGTTACAGAAACCATACATGTTCCTTCAGAAATGAACGGTACAGAAATTCCACTGAGCTTAGTAAATATGTGTGGGGCTTGAAAGACAAGAAAGTTGACTACCAAATTAAATGGCGAATTGTTAGGCATGCAAGATCCTATTCAAATGTAACGAAGAAGTGCAATCTATGCCTGTGGGAGAAGTACTATATAATTTGTAGACCGAACATGGCGACCCTGAACAACCGAAATGAACTTGTATCCAGTTGCAGACATGCAAAGAAATTCCTTCTTAATAGCGTGATCGTTTGAGCTTATAAGATTTATTTTTAGCAGTTTATTTTTAGCAGTTTACTGAAAATTGTTTAACCATTGTTATCACCGTTTGTTTTTTTCAAAGTAGCGTCACTATTTGAGCATCTAAGATTGTTTTGTAACAGTTTATTGTAAATTGTGTTACCGTTGCTATAGACCTCAGCCAATTGCGAATTGTTACCGTTTTTTCAAAATTTCATAATCACTATAATACACCATGTATTCTTTCTTTTTGGCAGTTGCCTGATGATTGTCTCGTTAGTGGCATGAAACTCAGAGTAGCAAATAAATGTTTTTGACCTAGCTCAAGTCTACGTGTCTATATATATATATATATATATATATATATATATATTTAACAATTATTCGCCGAAGGCGAAGTGAATATTGGTGAATATTCCTCGAG
>JAHPZR010008270.1:2500-45000 GCA_019787425.1 Platygyra sinensis
ACTCAAAACAAGCACAATTTTTTTTCGCGAAAATCGAATCTAGTCGCTAAATAAACACGCCTAGGCTCTTGGAACATGAATTTCCCTAAACAATGAATCCACTGAAGCATCTCCAGCTAGCAATACGAAGCCACCAGGCTCCGTAGAACTTGTACGTTAACCTACAAAGATCGGGAATATTGCCCAGAATCCATTCTTCCCCAAGAGCCAATCACGCACCGACGGGAAAATATTTCTGAGGGTGTAGTCGGACGGTGAGTTTGTCTTTGAGCAATCTGGGGCTCTCGTCCCTGCACGGAGACTTATTATACTCGTCACTAGGCGCCCCGAGCTCAGCGCCATTTTGAACTGTGCCGCTCATGATCCTAACGGTTTCGGGCCGCCATTTTTGTAGGTTAACGTACAAGTTCTACGGAGCCTGGTGGCTTCGCGTTGCTTAGTGGAGATGCTTCAGTGGATTCATTGTTTAGGGAAGTTCATGTTCCAAGAGCGCGTGTTATTTAGCGACTGGACTCGATTTTCGCGAAAAAAATGGTGCTTGTTTTGAGTCGATCGGGGCCAGATTTTGGCGTCAGCCTCCTACCTTGCCACTTTACTATGAAGGAAAGTTGATGAAGACTATTTTTTTCCCCAAAACTGCGTGTACGTATTAAGGATAACAACAACTCGCCACATGGTAAGTTTCATCGATTTTTTATTTTACATTTTTTAGCAAATTTTCAGACCTAAAGAGTCGACGATCAATCGGCCATCTATTAGGCTTTGCTTCAGTCACGGTCTGAGTAACGTGATTCCGACGTCCAATCCGAAATCCAATTGAGTTTCATACTTAGGACTACCTGCTGTCCAATTCAGGGATAATGGACAGAAAACAATTGACGGCTGATTTGATCTGACTGCAAAAGACGAAGCGCGATCGATCCAAAAAGTCGAGTATTTGCACATCACCGAGAATACAAACCTCTTTCAGGTGTTTTTTAAGGAGACTGGACCTACCCAAGTTGTGCAACGATTTACCCTTTCATTTATGCTTTTTCATAGTGATTGCAATTACCTTGCAGTTCTTTGACAGCAACCACCTGGCATGGCTCCTCGGGTTTCAGTGTTTTTTTAGTATCAAACACTTCTATTCCAACTCGTCTCTTTAGAGTTGCTTTGTAAACCACACCAAACGCTCCTCGGCCCAGCTCTTCTTTATGTTCTATTTGCTCAGGAAGGAGTTCCCATTTGTCAAACGGGATAATTTCGCGAGCTGAACGAGCTGATCTGTGCAACGATGGGGAAATAGTTTAAGCACAAAAATAGCTGTTATCAAGCAGTATAGTGCAGAACGCTATAATTTTACTGAAATCTTGTTGTTTAAAAGATAAATGTCTTGGGACCTGTTGACAAGGAGGGAGGGTTACCTTAGCAAGCTGTTTAACCCTAGCTGGAGGGCAAAAGATAGTCCAGGTTTACAAGGAAAATTTCACAACCCGGGACAACTTGATGCGCAGTTATACTCAAAGAGTCTGGAAACAATTGAAAAGTTAACCCGGGTAGGCGGGTTAACCTACCTGGAGTGTCTACAAGGGCAAAAGTTAACCCGCCTGCCAGGGTAACCCTAGCACGCAGATAGGGTAATCTCGGCCTATCCAGTTAACCCTAGCTGCCTGAAACAAAAAAACAAAAAAAAAGAGGAAATTTATAAGTGCTAAGGTAACCCACTTTCTAGGGAAACCCGCTTGCTAGGGTAACCCTCTCTCCTTGTAAACAGGCCCTTAGAGCTCGGTAATAGAAAGAGGCCATTCTGCCTATAAGTTGCAAATTAGATACCAAGTTCTGCAATGGTAAAGACTGCAGTTAAGCATATACCATTAAAGCCATACCGGCTTCCGAGCGAGAGTTATAATTGTTATTTCCTCTAGATGACGTGCTAGTCCATTGCAGGCTACCTTCCCACATTTCCTTAGGTTGACCTGATACTGCCTTGCGTACGGCTACCTTGGCTGAAATTTGAATTGACCAGTCAGGATTCAGCGGGCAGGAAAACTCTACTGGCCTTAATTCAGTGAAAGTTAACAAGAAGAGCATTGAAGTCGGGCAACTTTTTTCACTGGAAACGGCATCACATATTCAGGAAAAAGAATTTATATCAGATTGTAAAAAGTGAAAATTCTGAAAGATTTTAAGCCTCCAAGCTTCTAATTTAGCTTAATTTGGCGCCAGCGTTAGGCAACGCACTCGTAGTTCGTCGAGTGTCGCCAGGTAGGATAATAGTTCTGTTATTCTGAACAAAACATGTAGTTCGACATCAAATTAAACCCAGACCTTCTCAATTTAACTATAAGAAGAGGCCAAAGCATTATTTGCATTGTCTTTATTTGTTTTAGCTGTGCAGAAAATGACTATTATCGTGTCGTTTCGGCGGGACAGCTAAGTTTTGGCTACCGCACGTACTGCGTACGCAACTTCCTTATGCAAGGTGTGACACCAACCATTAATATCCGGAGGTGGAGAGATTCCCAAAATAGATTGCATCACAGTGACCCTGGCCAACGCACCAACTTGAACAACTAGATCCCGAGTCCAACGCGCTTATTTAGTTGGGGTGAAAACAGCGAGCGAAAGAAGGTGAGAGGGGCTTGGTGCGAGGAGGGAATGCCGCACCATGCTTCTCCCTTCAGAATCTCTCCTGTTACTGCCCCGTTTCTCGTGCAATAACCATGAATTTATTATGTTTCATCGTAAGCAGTAACAACAACGTTAACAGTGAATAACCTTTTCATTCGCTTGTGATGAGACCGTCTGTAGCACCAGAAACCTAGAATGAAACATAGCACCAGCAACAGAATAAAGGCGATACCAGCTGATATGTAAATCACGCTTTCTTTGAAGATCGCGGTTTCTTTTGTAGGCACTGAAAAAGGATAATAAATTTACATCTTAACGAGGCTGGGATTTTAAGTTATGTTTGAGGGCTAAAATTCAAATAACTGGATGACCAACAATTCGAAGGCTGCCAAAACTGGAGGAAGTCATAATCCAAATTAAAATTTTGTAAAATTCAATTTTTTTCCCGCAATGACTGAAATGCGTGTCGTTCTGTTTTGCTTTAATTATATCAAGCATGTAGCTGTCTACATTTCATGATAATTTAATCTAGTGTTCAAATGAATGAATGATACTTAAGATATAGAAAACATGTACCGTGTTCCTATCGAGTTTTAGTATAAATCTACTAACGTTGTACAACGAATGACGTCCTCTGATTGGCTACGCTACTCACGTCTAAAGGCCGCTCTTTTGTGTTTTCGAAGTGTCTGTGAAGAGGATTTAGATAAAGTTTTGAACGACTAGTAGATTTCTACTAAAACAATTAGATTATTCGCTCCCGATTTGTACGCATGATAGTTGATCGGGCTGGCCCTCGTTAACTATCACGCGATAGAAATCTCGAGCTCATAATCTAATTGTTTATTAGTAGAATTCTACTAGTACACTTATGCAAATACTGCAATCTGATTGGCTGAGCCATTGCACACTATCAGCCGTTAGTGTGCAGTGGCTTCGTGTGGTCGACAAAAGTCCAACGTTTCCTCGTTTCTCCGAAGTTTTGAAGTAACATTTAGAAACAAATGAATAAGCAAAATTCCTGAGAAGACTAAAAGGAAGACATTCACAGTTTCTTGAATTAAAAAAGCTCGAAATTTTTGAAAGAAACTGATAAGCGTGCGTACACAACTGAAAATTTCAAAGTGACAATTCAGTCCGCTCAAATTCTCTAAAGCGTGAAGCTAATCAGCCCAGTAATTATTGAAATCGTTTTTTGAAGGAAATTTCTGTAGGAATTCTACTAAAACAATTAGATTATTTGCTCTCGATTTCTATTAGGCGATAGTTGATTCGGCCTTCGGCCTCATCAACTATCACCCCATAGAAATCTCGAGCTTATAATCTAATTGTTAAATGGAAACACGAGTGGAAGTTTGTGAGAACGAGAAATACTGTGGGAACACGAGACGCAGGCGAGTGTTTCCACAGCTTTTTCGAGTTCTCCCAAACTTCAACGAGTGTTTCTATCACTCGATAGAAACACAGAGAACATGTTTTTTACTTCTTTTAGAAAACACCGCGACAAGAAAAAGGGAAACATTTTGTTAACTTTGATTATCCAAATGTAAATTCTCTTTGCTCGCGCCATCATTACGTCAACAGCTCGTGCTAGTTATGTCTACATCAAGTTATAGAAACACGATTTTAAACCAATCAGCGCGAGTATTAACTTAGGACTGTTTTCTTAGGAAAGATAGAAACCGTCAAAAAAAAAGAAAAGTGATATTGCGAGCAATTATTCGCGATTTCTTAGCGTTTTGCTAAGAAGTGGTGAAATCCAAGATGGCGGATCCACTCTATGACAAGAACCTCGAAGAAAATAGTTAAGGATGTGTTATGAAATCTCCGAGATTCATGGTCAATAATGACTTAAATGCTTCAAGAGTTACGGGGTGTTGGCCTCAAAAGCCCCTCCCTCTCCCCTGGACCCCTCATCGGTAAAGAAGACCCAACTGAAAAAGTCCATAAGCCCCGTCTGAATAGGGTCAAAGAGTGTATATCTGCAAGTCTGTGACTTCAGACGCCACAGGTTCATGTCTCTGTTCCCTGTAAACCTTCTTTATAGCTTTTGATTACATTTTTTTTTGTGTGGTACTCGTGTTTCAGTTTTCGTCAGTATTGGAAATAAAATGTTGCCGGGGAATTTTAAAAGGGATATGAACTTGGTGAACTTAATAACTTAATCAGCTTCTTTATGGTCCCACTTACCGTGTGGTAAAGCCGACGATGGTGAAACCGAGGCTAGTGAAACCAGAGTGAAAACTAAATAATATCCTCTTTTTTCAATGTTGTCGTCTGATCTAAACGTCATTTCCACTTTGCGTCCAGTTACAAGAAGATTTTGACCGGTCTTGTTACCACAGTAATTAAGTGATCTGCCCATTGCGTCGACGGTAATTCTCAAAAAGTCTTTGCTACAAAGAAAGGTAAAGGATGTTTTGCACCAGATCACTAAGGCGACAAAAGTAAACTTAATCTATCTATCTACTTCTAGTTTATAATATACTTATTTCCTCTCAATAACAACTGTTTTATTGCATGCTGTATCGTGCATTGTCGTGTTATTATTCACGCAGGAAGTTCAGAGAGCACGAAAAAACTGTAAAAGTTGCTCGAGGAGCAAAGAAGAGTAGCTCAAGCTTCTCTAGTGCTCTCGGAATAAAATGATGCGTTCGAAAACGGGAAGCGATATTCAGGAAACGAAAATGGAATGAAATGAAATTAAAATGGAAAGACCAAAAACAGTTTCCAAAAAAAAAAAAAAAGTGATCCTTGACGAATACAAGGTTGCAAGCACAAATTGCATCTCTTATTCCATGGTTTGACAGGTAATACGAGCGGATATTTTACTGCAGTTGTCGTTCTCAAAATCTACCGTAAACGTTCGAAAGTAACGCGGACCCTCGTTACTTTCGGAATTAGCATTCTTTGGGGCTTGTTCCCCTTTGCATGGGGTCGTTACTTTTGAAGGGTCGTTGCTCTCGGGGAGCAAAAAAAAGCGTTATACAAAGTTGATAGAACTGAGCCCTTTTTACGACTGAAATAAATGATGGAAATTCGTAAAAACAGTTCGGTAAACATCAACTTAAATTCTCCGTTCCATGCACTTTAAAGTTATGTTAGTGCCACATGGGTGGGCTCCGTCTTCATGCCCAGATGATCGTGCTGTCGGTGGCCGGTAGGAAATCTAATCAGATACCGTAAACTGTTTCTTTTTCATGAGGCAATGCTCTGTCAGTCTGTTTTAACATTATCTCAGTGTTACTCCATGAAAATTGTATGGTTTTGTGTTTACACGGCGCAACATAAGCTGACCAAGCATGACTGTTTTGACATGTCACAACGCTTCGTGCCTTAAGCGATACCTTTCCTTGTTGTAGAGTGCCTTAAATCAAGTGATCGTACGATAACTTTCACCGGACAATTGATTGGAAAAATAAATATACTACTTTCGGAGGGCTTGCTACTTTTGGGGGTCGCTCCTTTCAGGATTTATTAGAGGCCACAGTTTTTGACGTACTTTAGCGGACCGAGTCGTTACTTTGGAAAGTTTACGGTACGTTACTCCCAAAATATGCGCAGGTGTTAACTGTGGAACCAGCGGTAAAAAGGCCACTATATTTTAATGAAAGGCACACAATTCATCTGACTGTTTATGGAAAGTCGTTATATCCCTGAGCCATACTGGAATACAGTCGAACCCCTATTAAGCGGTCATCCGTGGGGAAATGGGAGGTGGCCGCCCGGGATATATAGAGGAAAAAGCAATGAAGCTAACAACCACCTAAATTGCAATAAATCAGCTTAGAAACCTCACAGGTACCAAGAAAACACACGCCTGAAGTAAGGTAGGGTTATCTTTATTCATACTCCTTTGTATTTTTTTAGGCTTAAAGTGCACCTAGCCCCCAATTTTTTTTTCGCTAAATCGAATCTACTTGTTACTCGAAGCATTTGGGCGCAAAATTTTTTGAATTTGCTTGAATTCCCGATTTTCTATTCCCTTTCAAAGTCGCGCTTCAAGTGTTGCACGACCGAGATTTGGGAGTCTGGAGCGGCGGTTTCTGACAACTTGATGATTTCTCTGAAATGCAAATTATGACGGCGAAAACAAAGATTATACGAACGCTTTAATTTACGTCTATTTCATATGATATTAATCTATATGCTCGACACCTTCTACCTGTCAGGTTTTTTTCCAAGTATTGGTTGAATAAACTATGCATCCACCCACCTCAAAATATATCTTGGACCGTTGAATAACGCACGTGGTTAACACGAGTACAGGCATAAATTGAATAAGATTGGCCCGTCACATCTCTTAAGCGAGCATGACGACCTATCATTTTTATTGTGCTTTTCAAAACAGTGCTTGGTAGAAAACATTCAGGAAAGTTTCAAAAAAATTCATCGGTAAGTTTAATTTCTGAGGAATCACCTTAATGAACCAAAAAAGGGTTTCTTTCTTTATATCTAATTTTCCTCTCTGTATTGTTGAATTTTTGAATCTTTTTTCCTAATTTTTTTCCCTTAAGGTGATTCCCTAGTAAAAAAAATCCACTATAGATTTCAGATGAAACTTGGTATGTTGATGTTACAAGACAAGGAGATATTAAAAACGTAATAAAAATAGGGGTCACCGTGTTTGTTTTCACGCCACAATGCTGACAAATACGGTTATTAAGGTGACTTTTGGTGATCTCCGTGCGCAACAAATAAGCGCGAATATTTTCCAATGCGGCGCGTTCTATCACACAGAGTTCGACTTTCTTTGATTGCTTACTCATCTACGTCCCAGAAAAAATGGCTTCAAATACCCTGCATTATTAATTAATATTTTTATCCTTTAAAGAAAACATAATTTGGACTTGCTCTATTGGGCCCGTTACGTCTCTATCTGAAGCATTTATTTCATTTGCCAAAAAAAGTAGCCATAGATTTCTGCCAATTATTTTCTCAGTTATTGAGGATATTGTTCTCATTGAATTTATAAAATAAAAAGTGGGGGTCGTCGTGCTCGTTTAACGAGAAAACGAGCATTTATCTCGCTATCGAGCTTAGTTTCAGGGAAATCTCTTACGTTTTGTACGCCCGCGCTCATTTGCGCGCGCTAATGACGCAAAAATCGTGCGCAGTAGGCATGTGCAAGGCAAAACTAGGAAATCACCTTAAAGCTTATCAAATACAATATAGTTAACATAGAAGTTGCTTGACCAGAGTAGCCAAAGCTACCTGCAGGCTGCTAAAGGAACTATCTTGAAGAAATAAAGTTATTGTTAAAACATTGATTCCCCTGCTAATCTTCTTCATGCTCTTCCTCGTCGCTTGTGCTGCTTTGGGAGTCGCTTTCGTTCTTTCAGGCAGCGCATACTCTTCAGGATTTACAGGAAGCAGTACACCTCATCTCTAACCTCTGGTTTGAGCTTGTGATTATTCTGTTTCCTGCCGCATTGCTGAAGTGGTTTGATTGCAACAGCTGTGCAATATATGGCGCATCAAAGCACGAGAAATCTTGTTTATTGTTAAGCAAACGTTTTTCGTTTTATTCCTTACGTATCTCGATGTGGTAGGTTTCAAAAAGAAGAAGAGGGCAGAGGAGAAGGCAAAGGAAAGCCAGAAGGCGACGAAAAAAAAATTATGAGGGTTATGCTTGGAAAGATTTGTGCGAAGATCCGACAAGACTGAAAAAGCTCCGAGTGCCAGAGCTGAAACAAATACGTCAAACACCGTAGACTAGCTACACAAGCATCTGAAAAGCACCAAAAATGACAAGGTCAAGGTAATTACCAGACACTGGCTTCTCCAAATAAATCCTGAAGGAACTGATCTGCTCCAAACAAGATTGAGAGAAACTGTGACGAAGCTGAAAATGAACCTTTGCTAGACAGTGATAATGACGGTAGTGCTGAAGACGACAACAGTGGAAGCGAAAGCAGCAATGATGAGGAGAATGAAAATGATTACATTGACTCTGGTGATAGAGACGAGTCGAGTGTTGTCATTCTTGCCTTCATCGATGACGAAGAAGAAGTTGAGAGGCCAGCCACAACACGTTCGGAAAGAGCCATAACCAGAAGATCAGAAATTGATTTTTCTTTCTTTTATTTTTTTCAACGAGTTCAGAGCGTGCTGACACATTTCATTTTTGCTGGCTTTATAGTATACAGTAGAAAGTGACAGATGCAGCTGTATTACGAATTGCAATACCTTGATAATGCAAAAAACACACTGTGTTACTGTACAGTATGTATAGCTGGTTTAATTGACATTTTTTTGGTTTGAGGGAGGGGGGTTCACCGAAAAAATTTACCTTTATTTGGGGCGGGAGGTCATGGAAAAAAAAATCAATGACCGAGCGTGGGAGGGTCATGCAACGTTTTAATGACTGTTCAGAAAATTTCACCAGCTCCCCCTACCCCGTAAAAAATGAACGGTCCCTTAGCTCGCTTGTTCGATAATTCCACAAAATCAACCATCGTGTACGTTTTTATTGTACTATTGACCGATCATCGCTATTAATTGTACAGTGTATTTTTCTTTAAATCTGGGATATTGCTGCAACAGCCGATAGCACCTCTGGAAGGATTTTTTATCATCCTCAAGGAAATGGGGGGACGGGAGATATTCGATCCTCCTGGGTACACGTCACAACAGCTGCTGGACCCATTCTCCTCAGACTCGGTCGTGCAACAAAAATGGCGGTGTTTTGGAGTTATTTTCGAGATGTCGTCGGGTTACAGAAAATCGAGGATTTATCCGAATCAAAATTTTTTTTTTTTCGCAGAAGTATTTCAAATGCCAAGTAGATTCGTTTTAGCGAGAAAAAAATTTGGGGGCTAGGTGCGCTTTACTGAAGAATATAAGATATAACCTTAATTTAGACTGTTGCATAACCTGAGTACTACTGTATGTACAGGGATGCTGATTCGCGACTATTTATGTATATATACTCAAGTGTGTCAAGGTTTAGCTTTTTATAATCAGACGACCCTCCGAAAAGAATTGAATTTGGTGCGGTTTTTTTAGTACAAAATGACTTATTGTTCTCATTTATTGTGATTACAAGAGATTTCACTTGTTTAATTTTACAACATAAGGGTAGTGATTAGCGTCACGTAAAATTGATCGATTAATGACGTCACAATGTGTGTTTTTGGAAATGGGGAATGTTTGCACGGAGAATTCCTAAAATGTTTTGGATTTAATTTGTTTAGAATCACTGCTAAATTATAAATCTGCTTTTTAAGGTGGTACAAGTCATTTTCGTTTAGAAGTATTTAAACATTTAGTAGGTCAAGTGATCTGTTTCACTGTTTTGACCATTTCTGTTAACATGTGGACATGATTAAAAAGCGGCATTATATAGAAGTCCACAGAAGTAAACCAACAAAGATTTGCGAAGAATGTCTTTCAGTTCCACGTTTTCGATTGAATAGTTAAGTTGTTTTTAGCCGTTAGAGTCACGTGGGCAAAATTTAAGATCAATGGGTCAGTCAAATGAACAAGCATGCAGATCCCAAACTGCTTCCCAAGTTTCATTAACAAATAAAGAAGCCTAAGCCGTGTATTACACTGTGATAAAACACGATGGTCATTTGAGAACACGAGAAAAAAATGTACAAAACACTCGCCTGCAGGCTCGTGTTTTCTACATTTCTCGAGTGTTCTCAAATGACCATCGTGTTTTATCACAGTGTAATACACGGCTTAGGCTTCTTCATTTGCTTTATGATACAGATTTTACGCGCGCAAAACAATAAAACACGCTTTTTCTATGTTTTATACTCTGATAAAACATAGGTTTTTGACCAATCAGAGCGCTCGCAGGGTCCTATCTATGTTATAATATCGATTAGATAAACCATTCCCATTGAAACGAAAAATATGCATATTAAATAGCTAGGTCAGGCCTTAACACACTTGAATGAAATTAGTGTTTGTCACATCAACAGAAACATTTCCGGTCCCCCATTAGTAGCTAGACTTAATATGGAGCATCGTGAAGGGAGTTAGATTTACTAAAGCTCGAAAAAGCTGATAATATACTGTACTGTGTCTGCATTAGACAGCGCGTTCCAAATGGGTCTATTGCAAAGGCATAAATCCAGAATAGATAGAATTTCACCACAAGCCTAACACCATACCATTATATGAAGCTGTACTATGAGATAAATGTAGCTTATCACAGCTGTACTGAACTTACACGCAATGTCGGCTTTCTTCCACATCAAAATCCTGAAAGGAAATGTTCATCGACCAGCCATCAGGAATAGGATATGTAGATGTTTTGTCCGCATACCTTGGGTAGCTGACAGGATATCCTTCACTGGTTAGGAAGCCAATCTCTGGGCCAAACGCTGTTAATACCAAAATAGCTTTTTTAACAATTTTCGTTTACGTTACAAGAAGTACATTTTAACCAACATTTTAGGGGAATGGACATTAAAGTGTATATGACACAAAAAATATTTTCTGCTTATTTGAAAGGCCTTTCAAAATACAGAAGAATGACGTTTTTCTTTTTGAAATTTCTTTTTTCGTTTAAGAGATATTAACGTTTTTCTATTATGCAAATTAGATCAGTGATGATGTCATGATACTGCAACTGAAAAGTTGTAAAAACTGGATAAACGATATCTCTGGAAATATTAAAGCAGTGTTCTTGAAACTTGGCACCATAAATGTCCATCACAAAAGGAATAAAATGACACCCTTAATGCTGTCGCCATGACAACAGTTTTGCCACTAATGCTGTTTTAATAAAAACTGAAATTCCCGGTTTTTGTCTTAACCAAGAACCATCTACCCCACACATTCTATTGATGGGAGTTACGACAACAGGGAAACAATGTCTGCTCCAAGTTGGACCCTTTGTCTCACTTTGGAGGTTGAAAATGGTAATAGTTGGTTTTTGGATAGAAAGAGACTGGAGGCAAAAGACTTACTATAGCAACAACACTAAGGGTGTAATTTGTTGCTGTTGTCATGAACATTTATGGTGCCAAGTTTCAAGAATACTGCTTTAATATTTCCAGAGATATCGTTTATTCAGTTTTTACAACTTTTCAGTTGCAGTATTATGACATCATCACTGATCTAATTTGCATAATAGAAAAACGTCAATATCTCTAAAACGAAAAAAGAAATTTCAAAAAGAAAAACGTCATTCTTCTGTATTTTGAAAGGCCTTTCAAATAAGCAGATAATACTTTTTATGTCACATACACTTTAAGTAACAAAGGCCCAGTTGAAATCTCTCCCACCTTAAACCCAACTTGACGTGACTTGAAAGATAATAATTCATGTTTTCTTTATTGCTCTTTAGTGCTCTGTTCATGATCTAAAGTTGAAGGAAATGGAGTATAGAATGGGTTAAAACTGTTTTCAAGGTGGTCTTCATTGAGCTTCGGTTTCAACAACAGAGTACTTTTGTCCGTGTTTACGTAGTTTTATCCAAATACCGATTCGAGATAGTTATTTAACCTCGAGGATTTGGAAAACTTACTAGACTTTCACCAAGTGCACAAGTGTTTAGATGAAGCAACGCAAACACGGGAAAAAGTACTCTATTGATTTTATAAAATATTTCTTAAAAATACTTGCAAATCTAAAGCGTCACAACTGTGTTAACATTTGCTCATCTAAACACACCTATCGACCAATCAAAGAGAGCGCGCATACTATCTCAGTTATTTAATAAAATCTCTTTTATGAGTAATTATTTGGCCATTTCTACAATTCATTGACTCCTGACACCCAGCATTGTACAGAGGGGAAGGGGGAGTAGATTATGACTTTTATGGAAAGGTTACAGTATCTCAAACGTTTTGGCCAGGATTGAAGGCATTTGAGATATGTCCTTCAGTTCAATCGCTGCATGAGATGTCAGTTAAATCAAGAGACGCTATGGCCAACGAATAGTCAGAAAAAAAAAAAAACAAACTCTTTGATAACAATATGGACAGCATGGAATTTCACTTTAAGTTATAATTTCCAACCTGTTCATTTATTGCAGTACAGGGGCTTAGCACATTAGACCCAGAGGGCCATTGAAGGGCGTTTCCACGAAGTTTACCTGGGACTTATTCTCAAGCATTGTACTATATTTGACAAGAAAAGAGAGATTAGGCCAGAAGAAAGCCTCTTACTTTTGAAATTGACTTGGAGGTCTTTCGCATCAGTTCCATACTGGTTGATGGCCTGGCAGCTGTAGTTTCCATCCTTGTTCAAATGGATGGTTGGACTGTTTGTTGTATTCACCAGTACTCTAGAGTTCCGTATCAGTGCTGTGTATATGGGAGGAGTTCCTCTGGCTGAACATGACAACATGCCTCCTTGTATTGCTAACAGGGCAGCTGGGAATGTTATCATTGGTGAAGCTAATCGGTTAAAAAGAAAAAAAATTACCCTGGATGTTCACTGACTGAATCTTACCTGCTTACATTAATTTTGAAACTGAAAGCACATCTTGTTGCAATTAGGGTCACTGATTACGTCGTTATTTTACAAAACGGGATCCGGAACAGAATGTCTGCCACCTCTTGCGTGTCTGTCCAATAATGGGAGTTTCAATAATTAAGGGAATCATCGGAAAGCGTAAAGAGACAACGATTACGGGAAAAGTGCTGCTACCTTGTCTTATTGATGTTTGTATCTGGGCTTCGTTCAGTGCGACATCATAAACCTTCATTTCCGCGATTTTCCCTTTGAAATTGCCAGCTCTGCCAGTTGCGCTCCCCATTCGAACTTCCCGCATATTGGTTGCAATCAGATAACCTCTGCGAATGTTATGCGAGGCTCTCAAATGCCCGTTGATATACAGCGAGTTACTTCCGCTGCTGTTATCGTAACTTGCTGCAACATGAACCCACTTTCCTACTGGAAGAACCTCAGGAGTTCTTATACTTGTAAGTTCTTGAAAAGAGTTGCGCTCCACGATTTCAAAAGATAATTTGCCTCCCACAATCCACATAAGGACTCCCTGATCTCCGTAGCTGAATAGTGGTCCATTTCGGCCTCCGGGTTCAACCCAGCACATCAGTGTGATTGAAAACGGAATGGCCAGGCCTTTCGTGTGGGGAAACTTGATATAGCTGCTTGCAGTGCCATAAAACATGTACGCTCCGCCTGGTTCGTTGTAGGGTCCGTTTGTAATCGAAACATCCCCCAGTGTTCCCTTTGGCTGCCTGTTCTCTTTTTCAGCCGCTTTATAGCGAACATTCAAGGGGTAGAAGGCAACAGGTTCTGGTACCACTAAGAACAATAAACCCATTGTTTACATCGTCGCAAAAAACATGACAAAAGCATGAAAATACCACAGCTGTAGGAACATTCTATAGGACAGGATTTCCAAGTTGGTTCTCTGTGGTCACCTTAACTTGCCTTTTGGAGTTGGCTATTTGGCGTCGAATCTGCTTCCGCAAGGGATTCGTATAGCCTCAAAGATACAAGGACTGGCCACAAAGAAAAACTGAACTTTGTTTTTTGGAGACCTTACCATTCAACACAAGGATCGTGGGTGCTATATCATGAACACGTTCTTATTATTGGACTCGAACATATCACGTAACTTAACTCAAAATTGTACAACTCTAGACCCCTGTAGTCTGTTTTCGCGAGGGAATAGGTGAGAAGTCCAGTTAAAATTCGCTCAGGGCTGCGCCGTCAGCGACTTCTATCGTGGCAGGGCGGAAATAGGCATTACATTTGAGCGCTCGCGGGTTTCGCTCGCGGGAGAATAAAATAGGGGATCCACCACCAAAAACCACTCACTCGCTACGCAGGTTACCCCATGGCAGGAAATTTCACTAACGCTCTTTGGCGACATTAGCTTTGAACCTGGAACTCCACCTAGCAAGAAAGGGTGACCTGAGACCACATGAAATCAATTTAATGGGAGGCCCGTTTGAGTTTGTGTAGGGTACCAAACTCTTTTATAATTGTTCCTTACGTGTTCGAGATAAAAAAAAGTCTTTTGGGCACTAAAAAAAATAACTTCATTCCAAAAAAAGCGATCTCGATGCAAAATTCTAGAATTGAAATCTTAGTAGAGTGTGTTGCTAAAGTTCAAATTTGTATCGTTTTCAAAAGTCATTGTTATACCTGCCAACTCAAATACGTTTTCCGAATGGAGGAGAACGCGTCACTTGTCGTGGGTTGAAATTCACTAACTCCCTAGGGCGAATAAGAACCACTAACTCCCAAGGGAAACAACAACTTAAACTTTGGACTCGCACGTGATCACGTTGCGCACCTTGAAACCGCGGGAAATTTGTGTACCAGTCGGCCTGATGTTAAAAAGCCATTGAAGTAGAACAACGTTTCTCATTAGAGACTGCATTCATTATTCAAGAAAAGGAATTTATAGTCGCAAAAACATATCATGCAGATTGACAAAAGGGAAAATATGAACATTTTGTGTCTCCAAGCGTTTGGTTTGGCGCCAAAAATGGGTCGCCCACGTTCGTCAACTCACTTTTAGATCGCTGCCGCCAGGTAAGAAAGTATTTGAGTAATTTACAACAAAATATGCTGTTTCTGATCAAATCAAACTCAGAATGCTTGAGTTAAGCATTAGAAGAGGCCAAAGCAACTTTAGTACTGTCTATATTTTTTGTTAGCTGCGAAGAAAAAGACTGTTATCGTGATTTTTCGATAGGACAGGTTGGTTTTGGCAGCCGCTCAATTTTGGGAGCGCAGCCAGTTTAAGCAATGGCGCCAGGCAAACCATTTTTTCTGAGTTTTCTTCTATTTTGGAGTCAGGAGGTATAACAAAACACTTAATGATTGGCCCCTCGGCAAACAGTGAGTTTTGTTTCCTCTCGACCTCAATGTTCCCCGAGCCTACATTGAGAGTCTCGGGGAAACAAAACTCACTGTTTCCCTTGTGGCCAGTCCTTATGTGCTTATTATCTATGTCTATAAATATCGAGCGATCGATATTCATTGTATTGATTGATTCTCTAAACCGATTTCTATCCCCCTAGACCTTGGCAGATTGTACTAGCATACTTTTTGGCATAATTGAAACAAAAAAACATATTTTTTTTTAAACGAGAACTGCCACGGAACTGTCAAGACAAATTGATTCGCCATGAGGTAAGAGCTGTCACATGAGCAAACATTTGTAAGATACTGTTCATTTCTACCTTAGAGACAGTCAATCAATTGGCTAGCAAGCTACATGTACCTCGAACAAGAATGAGTTTTTGATTTAGCTATCTGTAGAGCATGTAGCCATTTTACTGAAACACAGATTGTTTTTCTTGAGAAGTGTGACTGGTTTTCTAACATGTACTGATTTGAAAGAACTTATTTCTAAGCCATCAATTGGTGTTGGATTTAACTTTACTAATTAAAAGTAATTTAAATTACTTTGCTTTTGCATTTATTTAATGTGCTTGGTGTTTGGTGTAAATACCTTGCTCATGCCACTATCTCAACCAACTGTAACACATTGTAATATTTTTGGAAATTAGTTAAATATTGATAAGATGCTTCTATTTCCTTGTGACTTCAGAAAAAAAGATGATCCATGAACTTCTTCATGATTTGCAAAAGGAGCAAACCAAAATCAATGGTGAGTGGAAAGATGACACTGGCCTCCATGTAGATGACATAAAAGGTAATGAAGGGAGACGTGTTTGCCCTGTTTGCTAAACAACATTTAAACGGACAAAGAGGAGGCACAGTGTTGTACAATGACATATTGAAGAGCTTCAGCACCTTGAAGCAGTTGACAAAGACTGTATTTTGAAAGATGGTGAAGATGGAGAGGTTGACTAAAAATGTCAATGTTGTATATTATGAAGTTGTCAAAATTGTGCAGATGTATAGAATATCCATACCTCCTCCACAGAAGGGATTATTTTTAATACGAACCCGAGCACCTGTGGAAAATCCAATTTAACTTCATACATTTCCTTGACACCCTCCCCCCAGGAATTTCCAATCTTTCTGTTGGGGAATATGGATATTTTCTGTATCTGTTATTGAGCAGTAAAGCAAAATTGTGCTGCTTTTGTCAGATTTTGTGTTAGATATCGACTCTACATATTATAAATGAAATTCTATAAACTGCTGGCACAAAGAAATCTTACGCTCTGTTGGCAGGATCACAGTGTTTTCTGTGTAACTATGTATATTCTAGATTTATTCATGCCTTATGGTTCCCTAACATTGAGTTGCAATAGATGTTTGCATGAACAGTGATGAATATAATGTGGCCTAGATATTCCAAGCTTAAAGTTCTATCAGTAGTAACTCAAGTGTAAAGTTTCTCCTGGTTAAAAGTACAAAAATGTATAGAAATGCATCAGTGAAATAACAAAAATGGAATTTTGTATCAGAGACATTGGCTACTGTCTTAGAAATAAATGATTTCAAACAAGGAGGGTTTATTGCATTATAGATCTACTTTATTAACCATAATAGTTACATGAATGAGATGCACACTGACTGTGTTGTCTTTGAGGAGTAAGGGTGGAACTCCTTGTCTTGAAGGGGGTGAAGTTGGAATTCCTTGTCTTGAAGGAGGTGAGGGTTGAACTCCTTCTTGTCTAGGAGGGGGTGAGGGTGGAACTCTTCCTTGCTTGAAGGGGATGAGGGTGGAACTCCTCCTTGTCTTGGAGGGGGTGAGGGTGGATATTTGGGGTGAGTGTGGACATTTGGGGTGAGGGTGGGTCTCCTCCTTGTCTTGGAGGTGGTGAGGGTGGAACTCCTTGTCTTAAGGGGTGAGGGTGGAACTCGTTATCTTGGAAGGGATGAGGGTAGAACTGGGGTGCTTGTCAAACCCTTAAGAAAAACGAAAACCACAAGACTTATTTTATTACCTTTTAAGATAGTGACCGGAGCGGTTATGACAGGAATGTTCCTCCTTGTCCAAATAGATATCTAGCTACCCACCGAAAAGAGATTATTTTAACTTTCAACGGTTTTTGTTGAAAACATTTCATAAGCAGCTACAGCACTTTTAGATGTGCAAGGGTCTCTGATCGGCAGAATTCAGTATTTTTTAAACAGGAAGCTCTGGTGGCAAGATGTCGTGGATTGAAGGGTAAGTGAATTATCGGTTATTTCCCAAGGCTGATTATTTTTTTTTCTGTTTAATAATTTGAAACGAAGCGCGGTAAATTCCAGAAGCTATTCAGTTTACTTGCACTGGCGAACAGCTTTCGAATTCATCGGCCTAATTTGTTTAAAATCTGCGTTTGTCTCTTCTCTCTAAGCATTGTGAATGGAGAACCGACGGTTACTGTTCGTCCAAACGCAGCCCAAGAGTTCCAAAGAAATACACAGGCCGGCGGAGGAGCATACATCCCGGCAACTAAATTAAACTGAAGGACCACGCGAGTACGAAGAAGCCGTCGGTGCTCGATGGAGTCCGCACGACCTTAGCGGAGTTCGAAAATGGAGAGTTTGTCAGTCGATATCGAAAATTAGAACATAAAATGATACATGACGAACAAATCCAGAAATGTTGTATTGTCACATTTGTGTGTATTTTTTTACGGTGATCTTGCCGCGTTGCAATATGGCCACCGTTCATCATCGCGGAGAATGCCTATTGTTCTCGGGACATTTACTTGCAGTTCTTAGGTCTGTCATATTACCTATAATTATTCAAATTAAGCCCAGGAGGCGAGTCTCATTGGTTAAGATTAACGCGCGCTTTTTCCGGTAGGGAATATGGCGTCGCTCATTAACTTGAAGAAGGCGGAGCAGTGAAACAATAAACTTTCCGTATATTGTTTTCGCTATTGTTTAGCCTGTTCGCACCACTCAAATGTAAATTTACCGCTCTCCGAGAAAAATACGCGAGGGAAAACAAAACTGGTTATAAAAATTTATTATTGATCCGTATTAAAGAAAGCTAAAATCGCGCGCCCTGAAATATTGCTGCGCGCGAGGAAAATGATCGTTTGGAAAGAGTTTGCTTTGTTGCACCAAAGCGAACTGATTCAAAGAAAACTAACAGAAGGGGTTGTCCTTGGAACGCTTTCGATCGAATGTCTTTGAAAATGACCTAGCGCATTCTTTGATCGCCGTGTTCGTACCGCCTATTAAACCTCTTTATCAAACATTTGCGCAGTTAAAGAGCGATTGATTCTCAACATATTTGTTTACTTACGCGAATCAGTAGTGTTGTTCGTTATTCACTTGTCACGCTCACAAAGCAACGAACTCAAACAAAGTTTGTTGATCGATCGATGGCCTCTCATCTTATTTAAAAAAACTTTGAAAACCATCGACCGCTTTTACCGCTTATCTGCGCAAATATGAACACAGCGCGGCTACTCTTGATCGGGCGCTGGTGATGTGCCTACTCTTATTCCTCGCATTTGTTTACGTTTCGTCGTGATTTTGACGTGGATTCTTTTTTCCGAAACCGCCTGATACTTTCGGCTAAAGCATTTCCAAGACGCTCGCCAGCAGATTCCGTTAATCGGTAGCCAAGAGGCACGATACTTGATTGTAGAAGCTGAAATGCTGTGCTTGGCTGTCCACAAACTTCTCTCAATCTCCAAAGAGCTTCGCCGTTTAGTTGGAAGTGAAAAATGGGATTAACTTCGTTGACAAACGGAGGAGCTATTTTGATAAGCAGGGCATGGATCGGGGTTTCGACGAGATTTGAAAAGAGCTCGCGATCACCTGCGGTTTCGCTTTCCTTGTTCATTGCGCGACAAGGTTTCGAATGAATCAGCTGCGCCGACCAAATACTTTGAATATGGCGGTAATTGTGAATATTTTACAGTTAAGTGGTTTTCCTGAATGGGTATTGTTAGTTTTGACAGCCATTGTTATACAGACGTCTGCTTAAGACAATAGCTCTTCCATTGAAAACGCGCCATTTTCAAACACAACTCGGACAGATAGTTTTCAAACTAAAAAGGCCGAAGGTTCCTGTAGACCAATTTTCAAGGTTGAAATGGGGTTTGTTTTAGAAAAGAGCCATTTTTCATTTGCCGTGCGTGAAAGTTGGAAAGGCCGTTAAGATTGTCTGAAAATCGCCTCTGAAAACGGCCTTCATACTAAAAATGGCCGATTTTTGCCCATTTTTAAGCGCAAAAAGCCGGTCCTTATACCTGCTATATCCACTTACTTTTCAGCTTAAATTGACGATACAACCTTCTTCTTCAAAAAGCAGCGCGTGAAAGTTGAAGTTATAACTCGTGGAAGTCATAAAAGTAAGTTTTATCAACCCGAGCGCGCCGATTTGGGGCCTTTCTTCTCTTATTCAGGGCATTTCATGGCACGCATATATTAAAATTTGCCGCTTCATCGGTTGTGAATAATTAATGATGTCCAGGCATTCTCCGCGATGATTTCCGTGCCCAAGGTCTAAGTCGACCCAGTTCCTCTCGGCCAAATTTCTTTGTTTTGGTTTTGCCTCGACCAATCATGTTGCAAGAAACGATATAGACAGAAATGTCTATGGCCCGCACTGGTCTTGGTCATCGCTTCAGTTGATTAAGAAAAAAAAAACACTTGATTATTTTGGCTGATCGAAACTACGCTTTAACCCATTCCTAACAAAGAAGCAACAACGGCAAAGAAACAAAATCACTACTCTTTGTTTTTATTTTTCTTTTTAATTTTTATTTTTTTTTTCTTGGCGATACGGAGTCAGAAATGCAGAATTTTGTCCTCGCTTATGCATTCAGCCTATTTAGCCCTAAGAAAGAGGTGCCCTGGCTGATTTTAAACTGTCCTCACATTGTGACTTTCCCAAAATCTATCAGGGTACATTTGAGTGTGCCAATTGTTTGGTCAGTCGACTTGACATTTCCAGGGCAACCAGGTCTGTAAGCGTTAAACGGATGTGCCTGCGTCCAAACGATGTAGCGTGTTCTGTTCAAACTGCATATTCCTAAGCTCCCATATTAAAATAACGCTTACAGGTGCAAAACACCTTTGTGAAAGATTTAAATCAGTTTTTACTCCCTAATGCTATTGTCAGCCGACTTATTGTTGGAGGCGACTGGAATGTGGCACTCTATGCCATAGACAAGAAGGGTGGAATACCTTGGAGACAAACGACATACCATGATGCATAATTGCACTGTGTGAAGAATTAGATTTGATTGATATCCTGAGGAAGAAAAAGCCTAATGCAAAACTATTTACTTATGAATCAAAACCGCTAAGAATTAAATCGAGAATTGACTACTTCTTAATTGCAAATTCAATGTCTCATCTAGTTTCTTATTTTAATATTGGGTTTCAATTGCCCCAGATCACAGAGCGGTAAAGTTAAAGTGCACCTAACCCCATTTTTTTTTTTTTTCTCGCTAAAAAACGAATCTACTTGTTATTTGAAATACTTCTGCGAGAAATTTTTTTGATTCGGATAAATCCTCGATTTTCTGCGCGCCGACGAAATCTCGAAAATAGCTCCAAAACACCGCCATATTGTTGCACGACCGAGTCTGGGGAGAATGGGTCCAGTAGCTGGTGTGACGTCTACCCAGGAAGATCGAATATCTCCCGTCCTCTCATTTCCTTGAGGATGATGCAAAACATATTCGAAAAGTGCGCAGAAACGCCTTTCAGAGGTGCTATCAGCAGTTGCAGCAATATCCCAGATTTAAAGAAAGATATAATATACAATTTAATAGCGATGATCGGTCAATAGTACAATAAAAACGTAAACGATGGTTGATTTTGAAGAATTATGAACCAGCGAACTATCTCTGTGAGAACCATTGAAGAACTCTTAGAATTTGTTCCGCAGACTTTCAAACGCTATTTTCAAAATTTCCTACTGAAAGCCAACCAGCAATTTGTAGAGATACTAACGACAACCTATATCTTCCAATCCCACAGTATTTATAACATATTCGGCAAAGCCGCGCGATAAATTACGAAGCATTACCACCGATATATAAGCTTACTGATATGTAAACAAGTCGCAACTAAACGCCGCCAATTGCAACCAACACTTATTTCTCTTTCGATTTAGATAAAAGTCAAAGACTAATCCTTTAACATTACATGATATCTGGACAAAATTGTTACACTCACGGAGTTTTTCGAAGATTTGGAAGACAGCAGTTCGACAAAAATTCTGTGTAATAGTGTCGAAAATATGACCGCGTAATATTTTCTGCAGACCGCTTAGGGAGCACATCCTGTTCGCTTATCCGACGAATTTCACTGCAAGCATTGAGAAAAATTACATCGCTTATTTGTAGTTAAGACTTAAAACGTATAACAATGTGAAATCGGTAATTGTATGAAATGCTACCTTCCGCTTTCCTTCCGCAGCTTCAAAAATAAAGGTCCAAACAATTCTACGATTTTCAATCACCGGATCGGATCGATGCCAGTGTTTTGGAGGTCATCACGTCTCGAAAACTGCAACACGATAAACATGAAGCATTCCAGAAAGTAAATTACAAACTGGATTTAATAGAGTAACCATATCTTGACAAAATATATTCTCACTAAGTGTAGACGGGCTTTAAACACTCGTGGAACCTTGTGCTTAGGCAATGAATTTACTATCCAAAGCAGTCCTTGAGTTTTCTTTCCTGGTTTTCGTTTTCCTCTTTCTGCACTTCGCATCTAGCTTTCCATTCCTAATATACAAGCAGCTAGTCCGTAAAGAGGTCTTGCCCGTCGTCGCTTGAAATATTGTAGAGTGCTCTTATAGCTCCAAGCAGCATGAAATCCACAATTTACGGATCTTTAACTCGTGCGTAAAGAACCGTAAATATAAGGCCTCTTCTTTACGGACAAGTTCCGCGTTCCGTAAAGATGCGTAAATTTACAGAGCGCGTAAAGACTTCGTAAAGGATAGTAAATGTTCGTAAAGGATAAGGATCTGGATGGATATAATTCGCAACTTTCTATTCAGAGAAATACTCAAAGAAGTGAAGTAATTATGTCTTATTCATCTTCAAAAGAAATACGTCATTATTTTGACCTGTTTCACTTTACATACTTTACGCACCTTTAACATTCTTTACCAATCTTTACGCAACAACCTTTACGGATCTTTAACTTTCTTTACGCCAGAACTCGTAAAGACTGCGTAAAGGATGTTAAATGTTCGTAAAGGATAAGGATCCGCATGGATATAATTCGCAACTTTCAAATTCTATTCAGAGAAATACTCAAAGTAGTGAAATAATTATGTCTTATTCATCTTCAAAAGAAATACGTAATTATTTTGACCTGTTTCACTTTACATACTTTACGCATCTTTAACACTCTTTACTGATCTTTACGCAACAACCTTTACGGAAATTTAACTTTCTTTACGCCGGTCGATTTTACTGCGTGTTTATGGAACGCGTTAACGTATAAAAATGCGTGTTTGCGTTGTTTTTTTCGGAGAGCATCTTAGTTATCACTGTTTTTACGCATCTTTTTAACAAAACTGTTAAAAGAGAGGATGATCATCATTTGTTGGCTGAGTTGTTGGCCCTCCATCACGGTACCTCTATCAGCGGTTTTTCACATTAGGTACCAGGTTCTCTCAGTTTTCCCGCCATATTCTGGCGTCCTCTTGAAGGTGTGAAAATGTCGAATTCAGCACAAGAGTCGATCGATCTTTTGATCATTTTTCGCTGTTTGAACTCTGCTTTGGCTTGGAAAATCCAGTGTCCTGGCGATCCTTGGTATCCTTGAAGACATCAATATGGCGGTGCGTTCGAGACAACAACATCAGGTAAGCAATGATTCAATGATTGCAGCAATTTGTTGTGTTGTACGACTACGTTTAACCCGTTTCAAGGATAAAGTAAGCAACTACAGAATGCAGGGCCACTTTTGACCGTGAACCAAACGAGCCGGCTCGTTTGGCTCTGCAGTGAAAGAAATTATGAGTGTTGATTTAATATATGAGCATGAAGTGTTGGGTTCACATATTTAGCGGCTCGTTTGGCTCGTTTGGCTCGGCAGTGGATGTAAGAACGAGGTATAAGTTGTTTTGGTTAAGTGTTGGGTTCACATATTTAGCGGCTCGTTTGGCTCTTTGGCTCGTTTGGCTCGGCAGTGGAGTAAAGAGCAAACGAGCCAAACGAGTCGGCTCGTTTGGTGCATGGTTAAAAGTGGCCCTGTATTCTGTAGTTTAGCCAATAAACTAAGGGTAACAAGTCAGTTCGATCGAAGGTTGTTCCGATCGAGAGTTCATTCGATCGAAACCAAAGGTCAGTTCGATCGAAGCAAAGGTTGTTTCGACAAAAGAGTAAATGATGATAAAAACTACAGATTTGGAAGGGCATAAATATATTATTCTTCGTTCTTTAAGCACATTGCTTTGGAAAGGGATGATGCTCAAAATCTCAGCTTGACAACAAGGTTCAGGTAGCAGTTCTTTCAAGGTCTCACATGAATGGCTCAATACCCTTATATATATACAAATCTTATAGTTATATCTTTATGCTATTATGGCACAAAGAGATTAACTGTAAGACTTGGTTCGCAGAAAATATTGTTTAAGCCGAGGTCACACTAGTGATATACAGGGAAAGAAAAAGAAAAAAAACAGGTGCGATTCCATGGGGCAAGTAAATTTGCTTTTGGGCAAGTGAAAATATAACCTCAGTGGCCCAGTGAGCAAGTGAAATTATTGATGATTGTTATTGATGATTAATTTTGTTGTAACATTTTCATAGTACCTGTGGATCCGTGGGGCAATATCCGAGCAGATCCACAGAGTACTTTAATAATGTTGTTACAATGTTCATTGTCATTAACAGGACAGATGCATGAGAAACTGACATCCACTGGTTTTTACGATAACAAATTGTGAAATTGCCTGCTCTCACTTGTTGACATATCACATAAATTATAACTTCATGTGCCTGTCTGCATATTGACAATAAAAGTCACCCAATGAGTGTGCAAAAATTTCTTGTTATCATGAAACATTAGATTGAATGCATGGAGTAGTAATTTTGCACATTTGCCTTCTGATTTCTATCCTAGCTGCTACAATGGCACATAATATTTAAATGAGGGCAAGTGAAAACTATATACTGGCCCAGTGGGCAAGTGGTTTTTAATTTTTTACCTGCCCTTGTGACATTAGCATAACTAAATAACTACATAAGGATGTTTTGTTTTGCTGAGTGAACATCCTGACATACACTGTTATGTCATAATGTGTAATTCCAGAAAATATCCATACCTCCCTCACTGAAGGGATTGTAAGACACCCCCCTCCCCCCCTTTCCCACCCACCCCTCTGGAAATTCCAATTAAACTCCATACATTTCTTTAAATTTTTTGGCCTTACAGAACCCCCCATCCCCCAGGAAATTCCAATCCCTTCTGTGGTGGGAGTATGGATATTTTCTGGAACTGCACAATAGCAACATAAGAGCATGAACATAAAACAACAGGAAAAGAAAAGATCTTTCCCTTATGTTTTTATGTCAATGTTCACATCACCGACATAAGCAGAAATAATTTTTTATCATTATGTCATTACAGTGTATGTCACTTGTGCGAACCAGGCCAGACCTATTATACAACTGTAGGTGCCTGGAAATATCAGAAATGAATAAATTGTACACAAGTTTTTGAAAGTTTTCCCATTTGGAGTGAGAGGAATACCTCAAAACATTTACTGCCTATACTCCATAGTTTACAACTTTGCTGGGATTTTTGGATGAAAAGATTTTTGATTAAAGCCTGGTTGCAAAGTCTCAAGTTGTTATAAGGCATGTAGTTTCTGAGCAAAATTAACTATTCTGCTGCATCCACACACAGGATTGACACTGTATAGTCAGCTATCAACTTTTATTTGTATAGAGATCAGTTTACTACACACTGGCAATTTCTATTTTCCTGCTAATACAAGCCCAGATTCTAATGCCATAACCAAAACACAAGAGTACTTCATCTTTTTCTTTGTTTTGAAAAGTAGTTTGTGTCACTAATTTTTTGCTTCAATATTCAATAACAGTATTATTAATATTGTCCTGTTGCAATACTTCATTTGTGTAAGCTACCGGGTACTTGTTTTTCAGTTTGGCAAGATATGTAGATGTATTAACCCCCAATTTTTTTGCAGAAAATTACTCGTCGAGTGTCTGCCATCAAGTTCCTGGACTGGGAGGATGACAAAAAGGAACATACTGTAGGCTGTAGTACATGTTTAACTTGAGTTTTCATTAGCAATTAAATAATTTCACCAATGATGGCTGTAGTTGAACACTTTGCTTAGTATGCATTATAGGTTACTTGTAATTTGTAAATTGACAATTTTGGGTAAGAATGGGCAGGCCTTTTAAGGTTAGACTCCTCTTGTTTACTGGTTTCAGACAAATTATCATATAAATTAAAGGGAACCAATGACAGAGGGAAAACAATCCTTTCTCCAATGCTGGTTGAACTTAATAGCTTTCAGCAGTGAGAAACAAGAAGTTTGCAAGTTATGACTGTGAATGTAGTGAAAGCACATGTATGTAGTTTTAGTGGGCAACTGGTTGGCTTTTACAAATCAAAATAACCAGCTGATGCATGCAAGTTGCAATATGATAAGATTGATTTTTTTTTATTGGTTCTCTTTAAATTATAAAAAAATACAATAAATCCAAATTGACAACAACAGTTACTTTTAAAGAATGTCTTTAATTTCAAGAAACACTAAAGAGTGCTTTGACAACAACAGTTACTTTTAAAGAATGTCTTTAATTTTAAGAAACACTAAAGAGTGCTGTGTTGTTTTCGTGATAACTTGCTATTGCTTTAAATTGGGAGTTTCTTCAAAATTGTGTCCTGGACTTAAATTAACTCACTTATTCAGAAAGTATTTTTGCAATTATTTTATAAAATCAGTGAGAATTCACAAGCAAAGCTATAAGGTAATTGCATCTCTTTGTTGTGTGTAGAAAAAACAAAGTTGTTTGTTTGGTTTTTTTTTTATTCCAGTTGAAACTGTTTATCTTTTCCTGTGAATAAAGTGCATAAATTTACAGGAGATAGGGGGAGGGCGTTATGGAATTAATTTAACTGCGTAAAAGGTGAAAATGTCTTCGTTTGAGTGCATGTGGATGTGTAACATGAAAATGCGTTTTATTTACCTCTCCCATACGTTTCACTCTTTTTGTCACCATTATTTTTAAGCAGTGACAGTGACAATGGCTCAAGTAATAGACTGAGAGAAATTAAAGATGTCAATTAGACCTGTTGTATAACGCTCTATATAAAATATTTGTAATGATTGTGTTAGCAGATCGTATCCTCAACATTGATTGTATGTACATGTACATAATGTTTTTCCGTTTGAAACTCTGGTTTTCTGTATATATTGTAAAAAGCTATTTAAAGTGATGGCAATAAAATGAATTACAATGTAACATTGTGTTGCTGCTCCTGTTGGGTGGGTCGCAGAGAGCCGTGTATCATACATTGCGCCATTTCATTAGCACTGTTTAGTAACGTGCTTTTTTGATCGCTTCCGTCTTTGTTATGATATCGCCTTGCAGACATCATAAATTATCGCAAGGTTATCGTATGTTCGTAAACATACGATACGCTTTTTTACAGTACGCGTAAAGGTAACCTTTCGTGGGTATTGGAACAAACTCTTTTTTACATAAGGGCCTGAAAAAACGCGAACGTAGCAAAATAAAAGTACCCACAAAATGGGCATGTAATTTACAGTCCATTTACGACAATTTACGTTGCGTAAAGAACCCCCGTTTCGTCCCTTTACAAACATTGTTAAGGTTATCTGTACGACTTTTTACAACATGCGTAAAGGTTGCGTTTTAATGTCTATCTGTACGACTTTTTACAACATGCGTAAAGATTGCGTTTTATAGTCTCTCTCCGGAATCTTTACGCACTATGGTTTTAATGCGTAAAGACGTTCTTTACGAATGTGTAAAGACATACGTAATGAAGCGTAAAGAGGATCCTTACGCATTCTTTACGCCATCTTTACGAACGCGTAAATTTAACTTTTCATGCTGTGGATCGATTTCACACGGTTGTCGAACGTGCTCGATCGAAGTTTATTTCGGAGTCTTTCGAATCGAAACTTAACTCTGACTCCAGTGATGAAAAAGAAATGATTCTTAAACAAAATTCGGACGTTTTAGTCCCAAGATATATTGGAAAGATTAATTTTGCTTTCCATATTCTTGAGCAAATACAGAGAGCTGACTGAGGCGCCATTGTGTTTGGTTCCTGGGTTGACGTCATCAGCAACCACCGCCTCAGACTCCCTAAACTCGGTCGTGCAACACTTCAAGCGCGACTTTGAGAGGGCATAGAAAATCGAGCATTCAAGCAAATTCAAAATTTTTTGCGCCCAAATGCTTCGAATAACAAGTAGATTCGATTAAGCAAAAAAAAAAAAAAAATAAAATAAAAATGGGGGTTAGGTGCACCTTGGATGTCAAATTGACATTTGACATCCAACAAACGAGGGCCTGGTCCGTGGAAGTTCAACAACTTTCTGAAGCTTGATGATGAATTCGTCTGCTTGATTGAGACTAATTATTCGGCCATAAGTCAAAAATTTTGTGAATTGGATGATAAACAGCTAAAATAGGAAATGATCAAGATGGAATTGAGGGGCTTAATAATTCAGTACGCAAAACGTAAGGCCCGAAAGTCTAGAGAATACCTAGAAAGTTTGGAGCAACGGCTTGCCGAAACGGAAGCGTTTGTCAACAACAGTAATGAGGATGACAATAACTTAAGAAACTAAATTAACGCTGCAGGAGCAGCTAAAATGTATGGGGTGTCTGCTGGTGGTAGTACCTTTGCAGGGAGGCGGTCGCACCCTTCATAGGGTGGCTGAACTGCACTGGTCCACTTGCAACACCCAGCTCTGATGTATGGCTCCTAGAAGTTGCAGGCATTGCAACGGCCACACCCCGGGCAACGGTGTCGACCAACCGGCTGAACTACATCAGGGTAACCAGCTCAGGAAGTGGGCTGGTGATCGCAAAGGACAGATGGGGTTCTTAAGCTATGAGAAGCAGCTCATCTAGGAGATGGAAAACTCCAAACCAAAACCCAGGGGGTAGTACCTGTCAGCCCAAAAGGCAGCTACCTAGGGAAAGGAAAATCCCGATACCACACCAACCACCTCCATTGGAGTTGGTCGTAGGGCTAATCACCCTACACCGTAAAAAACCCTTGATTACGGAAACCAGAGACTTGTTGAGGACAACCTACACTGGATCAAGCACGACGACATGCCAAACTCCGGTAGATAGCTTTATTACCTGGGACGATGGCAGAATGATGGACACGGGCCAAACCCGTAAGGAAGCTCGTGGCCTGAGAGGGTCGTTGGCTAATCCCAAAATTATGCATAGGATTGGATGTTGGAATGTGCGGACGATGTATAGTATTGGCAAAACAGCTCAAGTTACATCAGAGATGCAACGCTATAGGATCAGTATACTGGGAGTTAGCGAATGCAGATGGTCTGGATTTGGCAGGCTTAGAACTCAAACTGGAGAGATTATCCTGTACTCAGGTAGAGATGATGATGTTCACCAAAGTGGAGTAGCAATCGTGATGACCAGGTATGCCAGCAGGTGCCTGGAAAGTTGGTCACCTGTCAGTGACCGCATAATAACAGCCAGATTCCACTCTAAATACATAAAGACAACCATAGTTCAAGTGTATGCTCCAACCAACGAAGCGGAAGACGAGGCAAAAGAAACCTTCTACGATCAGCTACAAAAGGTATTGGATGCAGTTCCTAGGCATGACATGCTCTTGGTAATGGGGGACTGGAACGCCAAAGTGGGAGTGAGACAGGAGGGCGAGAGCGGCATCGTTGGGAAACATGGTCTAATCTGTGAGAGAAATGATAACGGTGACCGTTTTGTGTCCTTCTGTGCATGGAACAACCTCGCTATAACATCAACCATGTTTCCTCACAAGGATGTGCACAAGTACACATGGACCTCCCCAGATGGTCAGTACCGGAACCAGATTGACCACGTGGCAATCAGGTCCCGGTTTAAGAGGTCAGTGCAAGACACGAGAGCACATAGGGGAGCTGATGTGGGAAGCGACCATAATCTTGTCATAACTAAGGCCCAACTCAGGCTAAACAGCACAAGCAAGAAACAGGAAGGGGCCACCAGGTTTGAGGAGAGCAAGTTGAGAGAGCCTGCGATTAGACAACAGTTCCAGATTGAGCTGAGGAATAGGTTCAGAATCCTCCAGACGTCAGACCAAAACGACATGGGTGCAGATGACCAACAGAATAGTGAACAGCCTGACCAAGCCGAGAGCATAGACAACATGTGGCAGAAGATCAAAACTACCTACACTGAAACAGCACTGAAAGTACTGGGACGCAGGAAGAAGAAGTGTAAGAGCTGGATTAGCACAGAAAGCTGGAAAAAGATCGAGGAGAGAAGGAAACTGAAAAAGAAGATAGGAGATTCACGATCGGAGAGGTTGAAGAACAAAGCACGAATTGACTACAGAGAAAAGGACAAGGAGGTGAAGAGGAGTCTCAGGAAGGATAAAAGAGACTGGATAAATGGTGTCGCACAAGAAGCAGAGGACGCTGCAAGTCAGGGCCAAATGAAAGGAGTATATGAAGCAACTAGGAGGTTATGTAACGAAGGACCAAGAAAGACAGGAATGGTAAAGAACAAGGAAGGAAAGTTATTGACTAAAGAAGGTGAAGTTAAAGCGAGATGGCAAGAACACTTTAAAGAAGTCCTGAACAGGCCAGTTCCTGAAGTCGCTACTGAGGTGGAGGAGACAGATGTTGTGAATAATGGAATTGACATAGGAGAGATAACAAGGGGGGAGATCAAGAGCGCATTGGGGGACATGAAAAGTGGAAAGGCACCAGGTATCGACAGTATCACGGCAGACCTTCTTAGGGTTGATACTGACACCACAATCCAGGTCCTGCATGAGTTATTTAACAAAATATGGGAGGAAGAAAGTGTTCCAGAGGATTGGCTCAGAGGGCTTATCATCAAGCTCCCCAAGAAAGGAGATCTGACGAGTTGTGAGAACTGGAGGGGTATAACCCTCATGTCTGTTGTAGCCAAGGTGTTGGGAAGAGTCCTGATTAAGAGAATTGTTGCTGGAACAGATGCTGAGTTAAGAGGAGAACAAGCTGGCTTTAGAAAGGGAAGGAATACGACTGAACAGATCTTTGTATTAAGGAATATAATTGAGCAGGTAGCTGAATGGAACTCCAGCCTCTACCTTTGTTTTGTGGACTACGAGAAGGCCTTCGACAGCATACACAGAGAAACTCTCTGGAGGATCATGAGGTGCTATGGAATACCGACAAAGATCGTGCGAATGGTGCAAGTCATGTACACTAACTGCAGATGTGCTGTGGTGGATGGTGATGGAAGAACAGATTGGTTCGAGGTAAAGTCGGGTGTTAAGCAAGGATGTAATATGTCAGGGTTCCTGTTCCTCTTGGTGATTGATTGGGTGATGAGGAGGTCAGTCGAAGGTGCAAGGACAGGTATTAGGTGGAAGATGACAACCATGCTAGAAGACTTAGATTTTGCAGACGACTTGGCTCTTATCTCAAGTACATTCGGGCAGATTCAGAGGAAGATTGATTGCCTGAACAGAAGTGGGAAGGGAACGGGCTTGAAAATTAGCACCAAGAAAACCAAAGTGATGAGGATCAACGTAAACAACAACAACGCAGTTTTAATAGATGGGCAGGAAGTAGAGGACGTGGACAGCTTTGACTATCTAGGAGCAAGAATAACCAAGCATGGAGGGGCCGAGGATGACATCAAGAACCGTCTAGGGAAAGCTACAGGGGCATTTAACAAACTAGCCAAGATCTGGAGGAGTGGAGAACTGAGCAAAAACACCAAGATCAGGATCTTTAAGTCCAATGTCATAGCAGTGCTACTTTATGGATGTGAAACCTGGAGAATGACAAAGAGGGATGAAGCAAAACTGGACACATTTCTACACAAGTGTCTACGGAGGTTGCTAAAGATATACTGGCCGATGAAGGTGTCAAATGAGGAAGTCAGGCGACGAGCTAGAACTTGTACCATCAGCGAACAGATCAGGAGACGGAGGTGGCGCTGGATAGGGCATGTGTTGCGCATGAACAACCAACAGAATCCACGCATTGCTTTGACCTGGGCACCAGAAGGGAAGAGGACCAGAGGACGGCCAAAGGTAACATGGAGAAGAACAGTAGAAGGAGAAAGGCAGAAGATGGGTTTCACCACCTGGAGCGAAGCTGCTACTGCTGCAAGAGACCGAGCGGGTTGGAGGAGACAAGTCAACGGCCCTATTCTCCCAGAGGAGATGTAGGAAACAAGAGAGAAATTAACGCTGCAGAAGCAGCTAAAAAAAGAATTACAATATCTCTACGAAAAGAAAGGTGAAGGCGCAATGTTTCGCTCTAAACTTCGATCGACCCGCCAACAGGGAAAAAAAAAACAACAAATGAAGGTAATTTTTCAATGTGGAGGCAAAAAATTTTAATCAGAAGACTATCACGGAGCTGGAAACTAGCAAGGGGGTTAAAATAACAGGCCACTAGCAGTTATCACAAAAATTGGAAAATTTTTATCAGAATTTATACCAGTCAGAATATTCTGGCTTACATGAACTCTTCGCAGACATCGTCCGCTCCATGCGGAAAGAAAATTTGGAAGGAGAATTAACCATCGCAGAATGCCGTCTGAATTTAAAGACCTTCAATTTCGGCAAATCACCAGGTGAAAACGGCTTTACAGTAGAGTTCTATATGAAGTTCTTTGAGCTTCTAGCAAGTGACTTAGTTGCAAGTCTAAACACAGCATATTCGAGAGGGGAGCTGTCAATTTCACAGAGAAGGGGAGTTGTCACCCTTATTCCAAAGGCAGACTCCGACACTCTGAAGCTCACAAACTGGCGGCAATAACCTTGTTACATGTCGACTACAAGATTACGTCTAAAGCAATAGCTACGAGAATTAAAAAGGTGCTTCCGCAGCTAATACGTACTGACCAAACAGGCTTTATGAAAGACAGATTTATCGGTCAGAATATACGTCTACTATGTGACCTCTTAGAACAGACCGAACTGGCAAATATACCGGGCATTCTCCTGCACCTCGACTTTCGTAAAGCCTTTGACACAATCGAGTGGCCAATGATTCAACAAGTCCTGTCAATTTTCAACTTTAATGTTTCTATTAAGCTTTGGATAGAAACTTTCTACTGTAATGCAGAGAGTTCCGTTATTAATAATGGCTTCACTACTAGGCAGCTTAAGCTGTCGCGAGGAGTAAGGCAAGGTTGTCCACTATCACCCTATCTGATTATTTTATCTGCAAGAGATACTTGCGTCTAAAATACGGCAAGATAATTCGGTTTGTGGCGTTTTTATCTTTCATAAGGAACTTAAAATTAGCCAATTTGCGGACGACACCTCTCTCATCAGCAGCGACCTAATATCGGTCCAAAACGCCTTGCTCATACTAAACGAGTTCGGGATTTTATCTGGCTTAAAACTCAACGAATCTAAAACAAAAGCTGTTTGGCTAGGAAACAACGTACCGAAAGACCTCTCGACTTCATATGGCCGAAAGAACCGCTTAAATTCTTGGGGATTTACATCTCTTACGATAAGGCTGGAAACGAGAGAAAAAATGTTAGCAAAAAAATTGAAAACCTTAATGCAAAGCTGGGTACCTGGAGATCCCGCCAACTTTCTGTCTTCGGGCGGTGTTTAATCGTTAAGTCTCTTGGGATTTCACAGATCGTTCACTCTGCTGCCGTGCTAGACATTCGCAAGGATTACATTGTGAAAATTCAATCTTCAATTTTTAAATTTATTTGCATGGAAGGAAAACCAGAACAAAATTTAAAGGGAAGTTCTATATTAAGATTATGAAAGAGGTGGTCTGCGTGTAACACACGTTGAAACTCTTTGTAAGGCTTTACCTTTAGCATGGATTCAAAGATTCCTAAAAAGTGACAGCTGGGAACTAGAAAATTGGAAAGTCATTCCATGTTCCTTCTTTAAGAAATATGAGGGCTTATACTTCTTGCTTCACTGTAACTTTGATGAAAAATTTCTAAAGTCGACTAAAATGCCATCCTTCTACAAGCAAATTCTGAGTTTCTTTTTGGAACTGAAGAGTATCTATGACAAGAACGGAGATCAGGAATTAATCCTTTTTAACAACAAAGAAATACAAATAGGTGGTAAAACTGTGTTTTATCAGGATTGGTTTCACCAAGGAGTCTACTCAATTTGTGACATTCTCGATTCTGATGGAATGTACTTGAATTTTGCAGATTTTTGTGGGAGATTTTCAGTTAAGTCTCATTTTTTCACCTATTTTCAAATTCTGTCGGCTATTCCTAAACGACTGCTGGAAAAGGCAAGAGACTCTCTTGGCACCAATTCAATTTTTACTCCAGGGAATTCTACTTATCACTTGTCACCGTCGCTGTTGATCGACCTATCCAAATTAACATGTAAAGATTACTATTGGCTTTTTTTTGAACAGGAGGGAACCTTGCGCAACTGGCCCAAACAAGTGGCAAGGCAACCTTCCACAGTTTACTCTCTCTTGAAGCACAATTTTTAAGCGGATAAAGTCAATCAGTAAGCAAAATAAATTAAAAGAATTTTTCTACAAACTTGCTAATCGAATTGTCATCACAAAGAAAGAATTTCATTTATATGGAATTGGAGACAACAAGAGCTGTCATTACTGTGGGGATGACGACTCTTTACTTCACTCTTTCTTAGGTTGTCAAATTGCGGTCGACTTTCTCCGGAAAGTGCTATGCTGGTTTAATGAAAAGGAAAACTCTTCCATCACATTAAACTAAGAAGAAATACTCTTCGGAGTAGCTACTGATAACGATAATAAAATTAAACAACTAAATTTCTACCTCCTCTATGCAAAATTCTACTTTCGTTTCCAGAAAATCAACCAACGTGCATGTAATTGGGATGCTTTTGTCCGGAAACTAAATTTTATGTTGAAAATAGAAGGTTTCGCTTAGTTTTAATTTGTCCTCTACATCTCGCAATCACAACAAACAAACAAACAAACAAAAATTTCCATCTTAGCAGTTAGGTAAATTAAATAGAATATATCTTGTAGAAAGCAGTTGCAATTATATAGCATCAGTATACATATTGTAGTTACCCATAAGTGTTGTATGTAGCGCGTAAAAAAAAACGTATTGTAAGTTAGTTTATGGTAAGCATTGTATTGTAAGTAGTTTATTGTAATTAAGAGCAATTCTCCGAGAGTGTGAAGCAAAGTTGGAAATGAAAAAAATTACCCCCCCTTCAATTTTTGTGTGTAGGTAAACTAGGAGAATGGCTCTACCATCTGTATGAATTTTATTTGAATTGGCTCACGTTCACCCGAGAACCAGACTCGTTTACTTTTACTTCTTTAGAGCGAATTTTTTGGTCAAAACATAGACTTTTGGCCGACGCGATCAAGTGTGGTTACCATGGCAACGATGCATCTGCAATCCAAATGTGGTTGTTTTTGTTTATCCCCTGAGGTAACCTACCTACACACAAAAATTGAAGGGGGGTTAATTTTTTTCATTTCCAACTTTGCTTCACTTTCCTGAAGAATTGTTCTTAACGTGCTATAGGTAAATTCTTTGTAAGTATTGCATTATAAGTTTACAAGTAATATATCAAAAACGAGTGCGAGTGTGTCATTAGGGGTTCCAAACACAGAGAAAGTAGAAAAGGTTAAGCATGACGTTTACGGCAAACGGCAAACGGCAAAAATGAAACTTTTGCCGTATGTCTTCAGCTCTCTGTACAGTCGAATCAACATATTTGTATTTGCAGTGAATAGTAAGAGACACTTTTCTATTTTTATATGATTTATTTAAGGATTACATGAAAAAAATAGCAAATCAAAAGTGACCTTTGCCGTTCGCCTCACTAGTAATGAAAGCACGAGGCCGCAGGCTGAGTGCTTTTATTGTTTCGAGGTGTTTGGAACCCATGATGAAACATGAAGCACGAGTTTTTGATATGGCTTCTGAAATGAAACAATAGGAAATTATGCAGTGGCATGTTTTCGCAAACGAAACAATAAGAAATTATGCAGTGTTAAATATTTTCCCTTTTCCGAAAGAACGCGTTTGTATGCATGATTCATTAGCGTTCAACCACGCGCGAGGAAGGAATGGCACGGTGTAGGAGCCAAAAATGGTTTACGAAGAAGAGAATTAAGTCAAGGAAGTCGTATTCCCCGTCATCAAGGTATAAAACAAATACGCGTAAACTATTTTAACGAATAGCGAATTACTCGGGTAAAGAAAAATATCCATCCCTTCGGGAGGTTCGTTCAGATATTACCTGATTTACATTAGGTTTCAAAGCGCTAGACTTACATATTAAGGAAACCGTTATGCTTGAATCTGAATTGTTGGCAAAGAAAATTTGTCATTGAATTAGAGGAAAACGTAGGTAAAGAGATATCCACCGAAAACTGTTTATGGAACACTATTTAGTATCGACGTTATGTGCCTTTAAAACAGTTTTTTTAAAGAGGGAATGTCCACTAGGACCGAGCCATATCGAAAATATGTGGCACATGATGAAAAATCAAAATTTTTCATATTATCCCCAGAGATAGCCTATGGTAAGCGTAGAAACGTGGTGTGATTTTTTTCTTGAAATATGTTTTTAAACCCGCTAAAAAATCAAAAATCCGTAGCGGTCTTGCGTCTGGTCAAAAACACGTAAAATTCAGTGACTAATACCTTATCATAAACTTCGCTCTGTTTAATCCCCATCAAAATAACACTCCAGTTTGAGCCTGGAAATTTATTTTTGAGGAGTTTACAAGTCTTTTGAGGCCAATTATACTTCTGTGGGTTAATTTTCAAGGTCACGACGAGCCGCTTAAAATCACTAAAATTCACTTCCTAAAAATTTTTAATTATGCACACTTTTTCAATCGGCAAATCTGCTACCCGGTAAAACACCAAAACACTTAAGATTTTGACGTTTCGAAAGACGAAACGTCAGTGTAAAACCTGGCATTAAAATTATTTTCGGGCTTTACATCAGCGCTGAATACTAACGCTCTCAAAATCGTGATAATCACAACACTAACCTGCTAGAAACGAAAACAATAGGCAAGTGTCTGGGATTCGATAATAAAAGGAACCTAAAAATGTCTTCTTGTTTTTGATTTCCTCGGTATTTGGACTTAAACTATGGCAGAAAAGTTATGTTTAAGCTTACCTCCTGTGAGAAATTACATTCAAACGTTACGTATTGTCATATTCAGAATCCTACAGGTACGATAATCGTTGCGGCGCGTGGTTTTTTGGTGAAGTACATCATTTTCTCGTTGACATTCAACCAATGAATTCGAGAAAATCCAGCACATTTCTGTCCCTTGTTCTAAAACAGCGATCCATAAAAGTAGTGAAGCCTTCTAGCGTCAGTCCCTTGTTGGAAAGAGAAAAGCTTATGATCTGTTCTCGTCGAAATGTAAATATGGCGTTTGATGTGGACTTCATTTCTATGTCACGTAATAGTCAATTGGTGGGATTTTGTCATGCATTGGACGTTCAAAGCAAACGATTTTTATTGGAAAGCTATGACTCTACGACCCTTCACGCGGTAAGCGATACAGAAAACTTTAAAGAATCCGAACGTGAACCGTAAAATATCGCAGGGCCAGAAATCACACGAAAACCGCTCAAATTGAATGGTTGTCTAAAGAAAAGAACTTGTTGTTTAGCGGGGCTGTCTAACGAAAAGATATTGCGCAATTCAATCATAGTCAAACTGTGACAATGGACTAGCGCCTACACAGCTGCAGTAACGTTTAATTTTTATCCCATCTGCAACATTATGTGCACAGAAGTTTCCTCTTCAATGATCTTAACAAAGAAAACAAAACTGGTGCTAATTCGTTTTAAACAAGTTCATTTTCCATTGCAGTCGTTAGTTTTTCAATGCATATCACACTTTGTGCTGGAAATTGTTTGTTTATACATTACCATACATCCATTCTTTTACGTTATTTTGTGGTCTCATGTTTCAATGTCGGAGTTCTGCAAAAAAAACCCTTTCATGCAATGATTTCAAACAGAAAAAAAACATAGACTGATGTGATGTAATCCATACGCTAAAACTACTTATGCATTTCTCTCAGAACATAGCCTTATTTTTTTTAACCTAGCGGTGTAAAGCCGATCGATTACGTGCTTTGTGTCACGCGCCACCCGAGAAGTGATAAAATTGATCAAATTGTCACCTATTGAGTGTACGAAAAAACAAAAAATGTTTATCCATTTATGTCGTTCCATTGAATTAGTCTTTCAGCTTTTTGAGAATATTTTATCTCCATGACGAGAATATTTTATCTCTATGACGAGATGAATCCCACAGAGGCATGGTTTGTTTTCGCATTGTACTTATGTGCGCATCACCTTATAACGTTCTGCACCTTTTTCCAGAATTTCTCTTTTGATGGATAAAGATTAGTATCTACAATCATGGACAAAAGTCTTGGGACAAATTTACATTTGAGGTGCTTTTTCACACGCGCCAAGCAAGCAGTCAGGCGCGAATTCATCTACACTTGTTCAGCTCCCCTCTCTCCCCCTCCCCCCCCCCCTCTACAATGTTGGACAAGTGTACACGCTCTATTTCTCCAGACAACATTGTATGGGGGGCGGGGGGGGGGGGGGGGGAAAGAAACGCATAACAGTCCTTTTTTAAAAACTCCGTTTTAAAAACACAAAAAATTAGTGCAATTACACAAGTGTCCCAAGGAATTTTGTCCAGGATTGTCTGATTTTTACGTCTCATGGAAAAATGCACAATTACGATGTTTTTTGGCCCTAAATACATTTAGGGCCCGAGAGTGTGAATATCTGAGTTAAGAAAGGCATTTCTTAGAGCTTTTACCCGGCTTTTCAGTATTTTTTAATGGTTTTGGACCCGCCGGGAAAGGTGTTGATCTCACATAATATAGAAACTTTTGTATGTGATGGCGGTGATAATGGAGTCGCTTGATTTGGATACGTAACGAACTGTCAACATTAATGTACAGTTCTTCAGATCCTTCAATATTTTTAGAAACGACAAATCTGGTATTTAAGCCAGTCTAAGTGACCACCTTAACAGTTATTACAGCTTGTTTCAGTGAGTACAGATTATAGTGAGGCGCTTTACTCTTCGGGTAGTGACGTCAGCGTTCACTGGTCATCGCGCAGTACTCAGCGGCGAAGAAAGACAGTGTTAATTCAATTTCCTCAAAGTATCGACTAAGAATGCCAGTCAAAATATATTTTCAACACGGCAGTTATGGTCCTTTTTGGAAATAAGTTCACAAAAGTCATTTCACAGCACGCTGACAGTAAATGCAACGGTTCTCACTAAATCCAGTATAGAAGAGTTAACTTTAAAATTATTCTTAACAATGAAAAATGAGAACCGTGTTTGCAGAGCTCAAAATTAAGTTTTTCCCAGCAATAAAGGTGTGGAAGATCGATTTCCAAATACAGTTGACTTAACACGTCTTAAATGTGAGCTTTTGGAAATAGTTAGGCAGATTTTAAGGTTTTAAAGTGAGTACCGTGGCTGAGAACCGTTGAGTTATGCAAATAAGAAGGGACCAACTCATTGCGCGTGACATCAAAAAATGTCACACAATGTCATTTCGGAAACAAATAAAGGGAAATGACTCCCAAAGGCTGGAAACAACTTTCAAATGCTTTGTTCGGTACCTTTTGGGTGAAAGTAGTGTTTGCGATGCACGCTCACTGCCTGCATGCATCACATATTCATGATACAGTTGACTTCGAGATTTGACATTTCCGCGCGATTTCCAGGAGCGAAGACCTTCTGTTTTTCTTAAAAACCAAGGCTTTTGCTCGCTGTTCGACAGAAATTCTTGTCTTTACACTATGATCTATAATGCCCGTTGCTGCTTTTAGCGTTAACCATGTTTGTCCCTTCAAATACCGCACGCGCCATTCTGAGATAGAACACTTAAAATTCCGATTTACACCTCGCGTGGAGAAAAATTAAAAAAGAAAACAAAATGCGTTAATAAACCACGAAATAGCTCAGAAACAGTCATTGTATAACGATCTATTCACAGAGTCTAGAAAAAACACATTTAGAATGTAGAAAACCACTGAAAAATGACATTTTATTTCTTAACTTAAATTCAGACAATCATGGACAAAAGTCTTGGGACAAATTTACATTTGAGGTGCTTTTTCACACGCGCCAAGCAAGCAGTCAGGCGCGAATTCATCTACACTTGTTCAGCTCCCTCTCTCTCCCCCTCCCCCCCCCCCCCCCTCTACAATGTTGGACAAGTGTACACGCTCTATTTCTCCAGACAACATTGTATGGGGGGCGGGGGGGGGGGGGGGGGAAGAAACGCATAACAGTCCTTTTTTAAAAACTCCGTTTTAAAAACACAAAAAATTAGTGCAATTACACAAGTGTCCCAAGGAATTTTGTCCAGGATTGTAGTTGTAAAGTAGAGTTCAGTCTGAATACGAGCCTAGTGGCTCATCAGGCCGGAGTTTATCCCGGTTGCTGTAGCTGAAGCGACTGGGGGTATTTCTACTCCCCTCTGGATGGAAGTGTCATTTTAGTCCGGCATAATTTGAGCATAATACCTCCAGCCGAGCATAATACCCTGTTTTCATGGGTGACGCCCGAAAGAATAATACTCTATTTTTTTAGCATAATCCGGCAGACCCTAGCCCCGATAATGACGGTATTTCGTATGTGTAAATCTGGACGCGCTATAACAGCCCAAACTTGTAACTCTTACATAAATGCTCCAAAGATGTTTTGTCCTTTCTCTTTTTACTGTTCGTCCTTTATCATTCTATGTGCGCTTTATTAGCGGTGTTACACTTAAACTTTTACGCGCCTTCATAACACCGCTGAAAAGCTCTTTCTACAATCCTGGACAAAATTCCTTGGGACACTTGTGTAATTGCACTAATTTTTTGTGTTTTTAAAACGGAGTTTTTAAAAAAGGACTGTTATGCGTTTCTTCCCCCCCCCCCCCCGCCCCCCATACAATGTTGTCCGGAGAAATAGAGCGTGTACACTTGTCCAACATTGTAGAGGGGGGGGGGGGGGAGGGGGAGAGAGAGGGGCTGAACAAGTGTAGATGAATTCGCGCCTGACTGTTTGCTTGGCGCGTGTGAAAAAGCACCTCAAATGTAAATTTGTCCCAAGACTTTTGTCCATGATTGTCTGAATTTAAGTTAAGAAATAAAATGTCATTTTTCAGTGGTTTTCTACATTCTAAATGTGTTTTTTCTAGACTCTGTGAATAGATCGTTATACAATGACTGTTTCTGAGCTATTTCGTGGTTTATTAACGCATTTTGTTTTCTTTTTTAATTTTTCTCCACGCGAGGTGTAAATCGGAATTTTAAGTGTTCTATCTCAGAATGGCGCGTGCGGTATTTGAAGGGACAAACATGGTTAACGCTAAAAGCAGCAACGGGCATTATAGATCATTGTGTAAAGACAAGAATTTCTGTCGAACAGCGAGCAAAAGCCTTGGTTTTTAAGAAAAACAGAAGGTCTTCGCTCCTGGAAATCGCGCGGAAATGTCAAATCTCGAAGTCAACTGTATCATGAATATGTGATGCATGCAGGCAGTGAGCGTGCATCGCAAACACTACTTTCACCCAAAAGGTACCGAACAAAGCATTTGAAAGTTGTTTCCAGCCTTTGGGAGTCATTTCCCTTTATTTGTTTCCGAAATGACATTGTGTGACATTTTTTGATGTCACGCGCAATGAGTTGGTCCCTTCTTATTTGCATAACTCAACGGTTCTCAGCCACGGTACTCACTTTAAAACCTTAAAATCTGCCTAACTATTTCCAAAAGCTCACATTTAAGACGTGTTAAGTCAACTGTATTTGGAAATCGATCTTCCACACCTTTATTGCTGGGAAAAACTTAATTTTGAGCTCTGCAAACACGGTTCTCATTTTTCATTGTTAAGAATTGTTTTAAAGTTAACTCTTCTATACTGGATTTAGTGAGAACCGTTGCATTTACTGCCAGCGTGCTGTGACATGACTTTTGTGAACTTATTTCCAAAAAGGACCATAACTGCCGTGTTGAAAATATATTTTGGCTGGCATTCTTAGTCGATACTTTGAGGAAATTGAATTAACACTGTCTTTCTTCGCCGCTGAGTACTGCGCGATGACCAGTGAACGCTGACGTCACTACCCGAAGAGTAAAGCGCCTCACTATAATTTGTACTCACTGAAACAAGCTGTAATAACTGTTAAGGTGGTCACTAAGATTGGCTTAAATACCAGATTTGTCGTTTCTAAAAATATTGAAGGATCTGAAGAACTGTACATTAATGTTAACAGTTCGTTACGTATCCAAATCAAGCGACTCCATTATCACCGCCATCACATACAAAAGTTTCTATATTATGTGAGATCAACACCTTTCCCGGCGGGTCCAAAACCATTAAAAAATACGGAAAAGCCGGGTAAAAGCTCTAAGAAATGCCTTTCTTAACTCAGATATTCACACTCTCGGGCCCTAAATGTATTTAGGGCCAAAAAACATCGTAATTGTGCATTTTTCCATGAGACGTAAAAATCAGACAATCCTGGACAAAATTCCTTGGGACACTTGTGTAATTGCACTAATTTTTTGTGTTTTTAAAACGGAGTTTTTAAAAAAGGACTGTTATGCGTTTCTTCCCCCCCCCCCCCCGCCCCCCATACAATGTTGTCCGGAGAAATAGAGCGTGTACACTTGTCCAACATTGTAGAGGGGGGGGGGGGGAGGGGGAGAGAGAGGGGCTGAACAAGTGTAGATGAATTCGCGCCTGACTGTTTGCTTGGCGCGTGTGAAAAAGCACCTCAAATGTAAATTTGTCCCAAGACTTTTGTCCATGATTGTAGTTAGGTTGTCATTTCGTGCCGTGAAAGTCCCA
>JAHPZR010008270.1:50000-62500 GCA_019787425.1 Platygyra sinensis
AGAACGCCCTCCGCATTTGTCAATTTCGTTCATAACACAATTCAAGTCTCCCCCTAGGACTATTCTTTCCCGGGCATATTTGTTTAAAACGGAATTAGATAACCCTCTAAGGAATTGCACCTGTTGAATTTGATCATTTGGAGCGTAAATATTCAGAAAAACAAATTTTTCGCCTTCTACCAATACTTCAGCAAGGATATATCTACCATTTTTGTCAGATATAATTTGCTCGATGTTTACATCAAGTTTAGACTTGAATAAAATCATTACTCCTCGACTGTGATTAGTGCCATGACTTCCAATCATTTTACCACCCCATTCCGCTTCCCACGATTTTAAATTTTGCGCAGAAGAGTATGTCTCCTGTAAAAATACTACATCCGATTTTTGCTGATGCAGCCATCGAAATACCTGACGTCGTTTGATCGTCTTGTTTAACCCTCGAACATTCAAGGATAAAACATTGAAAGCCATATATACATATAAAGTGAAATGAAACGCAATTTCCAGTCAACAGATTTCATAGTAGACAATTGAAACGATAAGCATCTAAATTTAGAGCTAGCGAGAGAAAACTTAAAGCAATCGAAAAATTGACAGAAACAAACTAATACAACATGCAACACAAAACATAAATACCTGCAGCAATTAGGGTGAATTCTCCTGTCAGGGATTCACGTAAGCCTTCCTACTGCACTACAGAGGCACTAAATGATAAACAGAATTAAATATTGTCCATGATTCGACCGTAGAGTGTAAAACTTTTTGTTTCTGGTCCTCGGTAGACAGCTTTGTCAATAATTAGTTTTTCGACGTTGAAGAAAGCAGTTTTGTGATCTCTCTTTGCCTGTTTCAGCACTGGGTACAGCTCTTTTCTTATTTCATCAACTTCTTTCGGGAAGTCATCAGCTACACCAAACCTTTTCCCCCTTGGCAAGTGCTTGATGTGCGATTTAATTTGTTGCTTATCTTTGAAGAAAGACACCTTGGCAATTATCGGTCTTGGATGCTGATTTATTTTTTCCTCGCGTACACGGGTTGGGATTCTGTGAACTCTCTCGAATTCAATATCATCAAGGTGCTTCTTTGAAAGTTTCATTTCTTTATGAAGAAAGTTTCTCAGGACTGCTTCTGTATCTTCTGGGGATTCCCGCTCGTTATCGCCAATGCCGAAGAATTTGATGTTATTTCTCCTGTTGAAGCATTCCTGTTTCACAACCCTGCGCTCGAGCTCCTCTAGTTTAACTATCTTGCCGGTTGTTATTTTCAGCGTCTCCGCGGTCACGCTGGCTTGCTCCTTCAAACCTTCAACTTCTGCTTGTGTTGACTCGAGACTCGCCCTAAGTTCTTCCTTTTCCTTTTCGAGCTTTACTACTTGGATCTTCAAGTCTTGTATTTCGGGTAGCACAGATAGTAATTTATCGAGCTTGCCTTGTATCTCGTTCAGCTTCGTGTTGCACATCGAGCAGCCATGCTCGTGTTGCTCGCCATCACTAAGGGCTTCGTCATCAGTCTGAGATCCTTGTGCTCGCATTCGTTTTTTTCTTCGGGATTCTCTTTTCTTTGCAATATTCTCGTTCGATTGATCAGCCTCTTCATGGTTTCTTGCGTTATCTGCCTCCGTAGGCATCTTAATTTTTATCGAGAAAGCGGAGCTTCAGAGAACACGTCCGCCATCTTTCGCATCCCGCTCAAAATTCAGTCGTTAATTCTTTGCTTTGATCGAAACACATCTTGAGTGAGTGTCATACCATTGACGACGCGCAAATTCAATTTCACTCTCGTCATCCAAAGCACTGAGATGCATATCATGTACTTCTTGCATTTTCACGAACAGTTCATCTAACAGAACAACTTCAATACGCACTTGTTTTTCATTCTCAAAATCTACCAGCAAGGGCAAGATTACGTTAATCTGTTTAGTTAAGTTAGCAAGTGCAGTTTTTCGATTTTCTTTCAACCTTTGAATCTCAAATTGCCTACCCTTCTCTGAAGGGATCCGTTTTCTCGCGTCCACAGCTCCGTTCGCATGAGTTTCTTGAGAATCCACGATACTGGTCAGCGGAGATATTACATGTGGTGACAAGCTGTGAAGTGTCTCAAGTTCCACATCCATTTCGCGCCAAATGTCTTCCTTTTCTTCATCCAAAACATCCATTTTCTTCTGTGAATCACCTTCCTTGTCTTCTTTGCGTCCTTCCTTGTGTGATTCACTCTAGGTCAAACTGTAACAGCCGTAAAGTCCATCGTTTATTCGTTTAGATCAACGAGGGAAACGCTCGACACTGTTCTGTTTACAATACGAAAATTCGTGTTACCGTAACCTTGATTCACGAGTGTTCGTAATGTTCAATCCCTTTGATTCTCCGTAAAATCCTTAGCAAATGTCAGTCCGGTTAGAGTTCCTTTGACCATACACAAGGGAAATAACAACGTAGTCAACGAAAAACGTGTAGCGCCGAGGTTTGACCTAAACTGGAATGAACCTCGATCAAATCACGTGTCCTAAACGCTCGGACAGACTGGTCCGATTACACAGGATAACCAACAAATGAAACTGGCATTTACAAACGGACATGGGAGTATCCAATCGGTGATCCAGTTCAATTTCTGAACTGATTTCTCGCATGGAAATGAGGCTGCGAGCTCCTGTGACCAGAGGTTATTTTTTTCTCCTCGCGCGCGCCTCGTTTAACGCGGCTTCGCTGCGAAATATCGATCGGAAAAAATTATCCTCTGGAACCCAGGGTAGGGTGGCCTTTAGTTGAGCGGAAGTCAAGATGGCGGTAACCCCACTTGAGAAGATTTGTTTTCAATAAAATTTGGAACAAAAACCAACAACACAACAGTTGTACTCACAGACAATATCCACTACAAGAAGCTTGCACATTTATGCCAAATTGATGAATAATAGCGCAATAATAGCTTGTATTATAAATTTTGGATAAGAAGATATTAAAAAGGGTTGACACTGGCTAAAATATTGCGTTGGACGTTTCGGCAACTGCTGTTGCCTTCTTCAGCAAAAGATAAAAATGCAAAAATCTAACGGCGTCCTGATGGTACACGGTGTGTGTTAATATTAAATCGCACCTCGAAAGAATATTTTAAAAATAAAATAAAACAAAGGTCTCTAGAGCATTCTTAATTATTTCTACAAATTCTTTATGTTATTGTAAACGTTTGGAAGCGCTATGTGTTCGTTTATAGCGTTCGTGTCCCGCAAGGAATGCCAAGCCTCAAGAACAAGTCTTTGTCTCCATGCCGATGACCTGTCAACAATTTCGACGCTCGCCAAATCTATTTGGTGACTGTGGCGCATGTGGTGTTTGGCCAACAAAGAATTTTCATCTAATGTTGCTATGGCCTTTGCGTGCTCTTTGACGCGTGTTTTTAGCGCGCGCGATGTCTGACCGATGTAAACACAATCACAATCTTTGCATTTGATCTTGTACACGATTCCTCTGGAAGCCTCCCTCCCGATCCTGTCTTTTGGTTTTTTAAGTATGTTTGAGATTGTCCGAATAGGCTTATGAGCGACCTTAATGTTGAAGCCTCGAAGAACCCTCGCGATTCTCTCGGAGAATCCTTTGGCGTAGGGCAAAACAACCATGCCGCGCTGGCCGGTATCATCCACTTCTTGTTGTCTATTTCGTTGGCGGCCATTGTAAATGAAATTGGCAGGGTAATTATTAGCGGTAAGGGCTTCCGCTACTCGCTTAGTTTCTCGTATAGCTTCCTCTTCGGTGGATGGAATATTCTTTGCGCGATCCATGAGGGTGCGAACGACCGAGTATTTATGCTGGGGGTGGTGGTGTGATTTGAAATCAAGGTAGCGGTCGGTGTGGGTCGCTTTCCTGTAGACAGACACGGTGATCGAGCCATCGTCTTGTCTGGTTGTTTTTGTATCAAGAAAGGCAATGGAACCTTCTGATTCTATCTCGATGGTGAATTTGATGTTGGTGTTGATAGAATTGAGATGTGAGTGGAATTCATCCACGTGTTCCCTTTTTATGCACACATGGCTGTCATCTACGTATCTGAACCACCATTTGGGAGAGTTTGGTGCCGATAAAAGGGCCTTTTCTTCGACATATTCCATGACAAGATTGGCTAAGATGGCGCTGACTGGAGATCCCATCGGGCAACCGAAAATTTGTTTGAAATGGTCACCTTGGAACACGAAGAAGTTGTTGTCGAGGACGAACTGTAGAAGAGCAATGATATTTTGGATGGATAAGTTTGTTCTCTCCGGTAGTGATTGATCAAAGTCCAGTCTCTCTTTAACAAATAGATTTGGCGAGCGTCGAAATTGTTCACAGGTCATCGGCATGGAGACAAAGACTTGTTCTTGAGGCTTGGCATTCCTTGCGGGACACGAACGCTATAAACGAACACATAGCGCTTCCAAACGTTTACAATAATATAAAGAATTTGTAGAAATAATTAAGAATGCTTTAGAGACCTTTGTTTTATTTTATTTTTAAAATATTCTTTCGAGGTGCGATTTAATATTAGCACACACCGTGTACCATCGGAACGCCGTTAGATTTTTGCATTTTTATCTTTTGCTGAAGAAGGCAACAGCAGTTGCCGAAACGTCCAACACAATATTTTAGCCAGTGTCAACCCTTTTTAATATCTTCTTATCCAAAATTTTTAACATGCCTGGCTACACCAAACATTTTTAGCTTGTATTATCCTCTTTTTATTTGAATTCAATGGAGTCCCGACGCCAAATCTGGGCAAGCCGAGCGAAGCTTCGACTTGTACAGATACTCGAAAACAAAAGAGTCACCCCCTCCCTCCTGGGGGTCCACTGTTATTATTTTCTGATTACGAAACGGAACTTATGTACAGTAGTCTCTTTCTCAGCCAATCAGGATCAAGGGCATGCAACGGTCGCGTTTTTTACCGTGAAATCATGTGACTTAATTGTATCCACTGCTGAGCTGTGCGAACTCTTTACTTTGTAATCGGGTTCAGAGCGTTTTCAACGATCAATGACACGAGAGCAAAATTAGATTTCATGAAATCTAATATCCTTATTTGAATTTTCGGCCGCCATTTTGGAGAAGGGTCTGTTCTTCTTACCTCGGAAATTTTGATTTTTATGACACGCGACCTTTGTCACACTTGAATAAACACTCTTCCGCTAAACTTTACACGCGACCTTTGTCGCACTTTAATAAACACTCCTCTAAAACTCCTCAAACACTCCTGGGATAAAACCATCTAAAACCTACACTGATCCGCTTATATACTTTACAGCAAGAGATTATAGAACTTTCCGGCTCTACTACATAAAGGAACATTACAATATAAAACTATTTACAGCAGCAGACGTAACCAACTTAAATAAATTGCTTAGTCACCGTTACACAAAACTAATTAAATATGCACGAAACTTCTAGACCAAATTAGCATATACACCAACCTTCCATGTCACGCAATAATTTTCCGTAACATACATGTAATAACAAAATCGCCTTAATCGGACTCCCGCTTCGGGGTCGTCCGAGTTTGTTATCACTTGTATGATATAGACTGAATTGGCCTCTAAACAGTCCTCTTACCATGTCAACCTATCATTTGAAGTCTTTAATCTTCCTCATTACAGTTTTGAGTAAACCCCTTACATTTCCGCTCGCGTGGGAAAAGAGAATAGACAAGAATCATCAAGTAACGAATTTACAGACTAATAACAACCGACCTTGCCTTTGTCTCTACCCAGCGAGAAAAGGAATGGCTCTTCAATCATGATTGACAGCTGCCAGCCGTGATCTGTCTCAGTGCTTTAGTACCAGTCTCTGTCATAATCTGTCATGTACATTGCAAGTTCGTCTTCACTTGACACTTCCCCAAGAACAGCTTCGTCGTAAGTCAGCTTGAAACCATACCTACAAAAAGCAACATATAAGGCAAAAAACAGACTCAACTGGTGCTTTCCTTTGGGAAAATCTCTGATTTATCTAAGATCACTCGAATCATGGTGCATCAAAGGAACCGAAGAATCCTTGCCCGAGAGTAGATTCCTCGGTTTCTTCGACGCAATATGATCCGAGTGATCTTGGATTGATCTGTTATGAGATTTTCACAAAAAAGCCCACCACCGTTTGTTCATCACGACATCTAAGTGCAAATGCTCGCCTCAAAAGCTGTTTCTATCGGTTAAATTTGCCAACGACAACAGGAATTTAAAAAAGCTGAGATTTCCCTAGACTTTTTGAGTGTATTGAAGGAGTTTCTCTTTCTTGTTTATGTGCACCAAAACGTACATGTAGTAGGCAGGTTCGCTAAAAAATGAAAATAATTTTACAAAAATTATGTCAATATTATAACTATATCTGGACCGAACAAGCTTGGTCAAAAAGAATTTTATCAATTTTTGCTAACAAAGAAAGCTTGCAAAACTGGCCGGCAAGTTGGAGAAGTACGGATGAAAATAAAAAAATTCGAAACCGCATGATCAGAGAACACAGAATTATAAAATTATCAATTCTTTACTTACATCTCAGTGCTTCACACCTGTAAGCTTTCAAAATAAGAGACTTAAGCAGAGCTCGGCCTGTTTTTCCAGCCAATCAACATACATTGACCAAGGAACGTTACCAGTGTACACCTTGTGCACGTGACCAGGGCCTGCTGCTACCGCGGAGGATCCTGGGAATCCCAGAACCTCCACCAGAGCATAACAAGCACACGTTAACTGTTTGTACAAGCTGGTTAAAGTTAAATCACTAAGTATGCTTTGAGCAATGGTCTCGCTGTCGCTTCCAAAGTTTTAAGATTTCCCGACATGTCTAAACGACCTAAACCAGAAATCCGGGAATTTTTATGACAAAGAGTCTAAATGATATCTGTCCACTGGTATGGGAGATCTCCAGCACGTATAGCCAAATCAAGCAATCCTGAAAGCATACCAATACCTGAGAAGCCGTGACTTAGCCGAGCTGAAGACTGGGCACTGCTACGTGTCTTTCGGTCGCCATCTTGGGTTTAATCCTTAAAACGAGGTTCCCTGTCTGTGAAAGCGAAAGCAATATTAGCATGGCGGAGAGTGGAAATGTACCCGAGCTAGGCGGGTATGATTACGAGTTTACAAGCAAAGTTTCTGAGTATTGGGAATGTCTTGTGTGTCATTTAACATTGAAAGATCCTGTGCAGATTGAGAAATGTGGACACAGACTTTGTAGAATCTGTATGGAATCCCTGTTCAGGTAAACAATCAATGTTGCATATGTAAAATGTAACAGAATGTGCATCATCTATTTGAAACATCTTATGAAGTATATCGGTAAAGGTGGCAGTGGATTTATTTTACCTTCAGTGCGAGTTTTTCGTTAACACCAATGTTATCATAACGGTCACCAATGCAAGTTTCCACTTGGGATGTTCTTTCTGATTGTTTGGCAGCTCAGAACGAAGAACGAAACAACGATACGAAATAACCTAAACGAGCAAAACGAGACCGCGGAAACAACTGAAGCGATCAAAACGTAACGAAACTACCGAAATAAACGAAGCCCGTTATTCTTAATTCCATTTTGATTGAGACAACACGCTAAGCTGCGGTCACTGTGCTGCACTTTATTCAGGCTAACTTCAACAGTGTGCTAGCGGACTGCGGACTTGCACAGTTCCAGTTATAGCCTGAAAAGCTCTCAGATTAGACTATATGGCGCAGCAATTTAGGCTGTTTACGATCAGCTCTCAATAACGATGACGGGTTTTGCATATTTTGGTATTTGTGTGTCGCTTTGTTCGTTTCGGTGGTTTCACTCTTTATGGAGGTCTTGATTTCACGCCTGTTGATAGCTTTCTTTAGTTCATCATTCAGATGATTTGTACTCTAAAACTTGCTCGTCCAGTACATCAGTGAACAATAATCCAACAATACATCTTGACGTACGCGTTTTTTACTATTATTTTATTACTATTTATTTTTTAATTATGGTATTGTACATTCTTTACATTTCCTTCTTCAGACGCCCATCACCGACTTGTCCAGCAGACAGACAACCTTTGTCACGCGAGAAGGTATTAAAATAATACTGACACAGTCACGCAAACTCGTGATCGCGTGATACTGAGTGCGTGAGAATTAAATTAAACGAGTTTTATAAGGGTCTCAATGGGGTTAAGCGTCAGCTGCAAAACGGGCCAGAAATTTTGTCGTTAGGCGTCAAAACTGGAAAAATTTAACCCTTAGCGTAAAAAAATTTGAACCTTAAAAGTCTCAAGATGTCTTGTTAGGCATTTTTTTGCATCATGTCTTGTGGCTTAATAGTACAGTACTGGCAAAAGCCAGAAGACCATATAATAGTCTGCAGTTCATATGATAATACCTTTTCCCTTGTTTCCCAAGACCTTCAAATATGTTCAAATCTTTAAATTTGTAAGTTAAGAAAACTATTTTTTTTTTCTGATGTTTTTAAACAATGGTAATAAAGTACCAAGATTTCTGTTAGCCGTAAGGAAAAAAAAATAACCGTAAAAAACACCACCACATTGAAACCCTCTTTTGTAATTTTTCTCATGTTCTTTTACCTTCTGCACTTTATTTTAATGATGGCAGATATTCTCAGACAATGCTTGTCATCGCCAAATTCTGGATCTTACCGTGAAGTGTTCTCCTGCTGGATGTTCGTGGACTGGAGAGCTGCGTGCTGTGGAGGTATGGTCAGTAGAGATAGCAAACACTACAAGGTCAATGTAGCATTTAAACCTGAAGAATTGCTTTCGGTTGTTGTTGCAGCTAAACAAAGTCAAAGAACAAACAAAATCAGTGTTAATTTGAAATAGAAAATATACGCACATATACACAAACAAGACAGTGATCATTAGAGTAAGTAAGTAAGATTGTAAGATTGGATTGTACTCATTGTCTTTCTTATTTTATGTTTTATTTACATTTCAAGAAACACCAGTCAGAATGCCTCTTCAAAGAAGTCAAGTGTTCAAACTCAGGTTGTGCAATGATGCTAAGCAAGCGAGACATGAAAACTCACGAGACATCAGAATGTTCCTGGAGGAAAGTGAACTGTGAATATTGTCAAGAATCAGTCATCATGAATCAGAAACAGGTTTGTGATAGCTTATACAGTCCATCCTTTCTACCTCGAGCTCGATAATCTTAAACTCCCCGCTATCTTAAACTTAAATAATCTTCCCTTGGAAACGCAGCTCTTTCAATGAGGCATTTGCTTTCATTCGGCTGCCCTTAGCCACTACTAGTTTTTGGTTCCCCTGAGAGTTCGAGAGTGTGGATTCCATCACTAAACCGTAGGTATGTTAAAAACACTCCACATTACGCAGGGCCCCGTCCACACTAGGCAGGAGAATTTTGAAAACTGCGTCTCCACTCTCAGTAGAAGACGTATAAATGTTTTCAGTTTTCGGCCCCCTAAAAGGTTACAAAACTTGATCCACACCGCGTGTCATTCGTCTTTGTCTGGGTTCTGTTTTAATCATAACATTGATTGTGATAAGTATTATAGATCCCCCAAAAAACAACTTTTTAAGATCAAAATTTTGCAACCCGAAAAAAACGGGTGTCAAGTTACAACCCCACCTCTCTATAACGGCCACTTTTTTCTGTCCCCAAGGTAACCGTTATGGAGAACGTTGTCTGTAGTACTTTTTAGCTAAATGTATTAAACTCTATGTGAAGAAAATCGCTCTTTTTAATGTTTGTGAACCAGCTACTGATACGATTGAACTATAGTCAGTTGGTATGAAAACCAACTAACGTTTGTTTGATTTACTTCAGAAACATTTTCATATTTGCCGAAGGTTTCCTGTTCTGTGTACAAACAAGTGTGGTGTGAGAGATATTCCGCGAGAAGAGGTTTGTTTTATAACTTTAAGAAGACTTGCAGACTTATAATTTCACTAGTCAAGCCAGTGGGACGTCGCGTTTCAAAACAAAGGTGTTAAAGTATTTTCGTATTTAAGAATTTAAATTAGAAAGATCTCACGCCGCAAAAAGAAAGTTATTTCGGTTTCTGTTTGTTTTACTGCGTAATAGGAAAGGCCTGTAGGTGAATTCGCTTTACTCTGCTCTTAATTTGAACCCGGCACCGAGTCTAATTTTTAGACACACTAACATTTTTAGAGACACTTTCCCTGCCGAGCACCGGATTTTGGTTATGCTAATAACTACAGATTGAAAGCGTGACAGAAAATCGGCGTTACTTTCGATTCTCGCCAAGTGTAGATAGTCGGATGATCTCATAATTAGCCAATTACAAGCCATTTTTCAGCTCTTTTCGTCATATCCCACCTTTGGGCAAGTTGTCTAGTTAGCTAATTAGTATACAAGCGAATAATAATAATAGTGGCCAGAATGGCGTTGCTCGGAGAAATATTTATTTGCTCAATTTTGGCGCAAAATCTTTCGGAGATGGAAGCCAGGGGGCGCTTTCCATTCGACCCCTTCCCACAATTTCTGGAATTTTTGGTCGAGTGGAAAGCGCCCCAGGACATTTTTGTAAAGATACAGAGGGTAATTTGAAATTATCCAGATGTAAGTTTTATTTTACTTTTCGTGTTGAAAGCCACGCGGCGAAATACTATCGGCTTGTTCTGCCGATCTGCTCTTTCTTTTTCCGGTTTTTTTTGTTGTTGTTTTTTGTAGCCCGCTGAGGTCATTTTTGGTCTAAACCACGTACGAAAAGTTCGAAAAAGAGGTTTTAATTCAAGGCAATAATTCTGGGATTTTTTTTATCAAAACGTCGGTTTCTGTTATGGTCGTGTTTTTCAGTTGGTAAGGAGAGCCGTTGTTTTCTTCGATTTCGCTGACATTTTAACATAATGAAGCTGGATTATTGAGAAATAGATTGTGTTACTGAAGATGTGTGGTAGCTTTTAACACTAAAGCGATGTATCTCTTGGAAGTCAGGGTTTGTGAAGATATTTTTTGCAAACCGTGGGTTGGGCGTGATTTTGTAATCAGAGATTTTTGTTGACCATGAAGGAAAAAATATCCGGAAAAGGTTATTTCATCGACGATTAAAACGAATATAAATTTATATATGTTCCGAACAAAATTTCAAATGAAAAAAAAAACATTGAGGAGCGCTGGGTTTTTAATTTTTTTTTCTCGCGAAAGTTTGTGTCGGGAAGAGTTTTAATTGCATTTTTCTTTTCTTTTCTTTTGTTTTTTTTATTCTATTAGTTCGATTTACGCGTTAATAATTGATTAATTATTAATTAATTAGTTACTTATATTATCTCAAACTTGAAGTATCGTAGAATCCACGCCAGAGTGCTCAAACTAGTAAACTTATAACTCTGTTTAAATCCAGGTAGCCGGTGATCACGTTGCCTAAGTTGCAAATGGGGCTAGGGATCGAGGGGTTTTAACGGTGGAATGGATACGGATAATCATGTGTTCCGGCAAATTTTACTGTCGGCGTAGACCGAAAAGGATGTCCACAATGTGGGAGGCATACCACTGGAGTAACTATCGGCAAGAAGTGGAAGGCCACAAGGCGAGCTGTGGCGAAACGGAAACATCATTTACGACTAATGTCAGATTCTTTTGTGGTTGTTTCTGTTTCCAGCTTGAGGTTCATGGTCGGGATGAATGTCCTGCAACCGAAGTTCAGTGTGAATACAAGAACTTAGGATGTGAAGCAGTGGTATGACTTTTTTTTATATTCAAAATACTTTTCAGGTGGATCTTTAGTGTGAAGACAGGGATTTAGGATATAACGCATCTTTTATTCACTGGACATACCAAACTTGTGAATACATTGAGAACATCATGGAGTTTTATACTTTCTAGAGAGGTCGAATTGTGCGAAAAGTATGAAGCAAGTGTTCTTTTACCCCCGATATCTCAGTGTAGCATAGGAAGGGTGTTTGGGTGTTATAAGTAAACCGGTTAGCATAAGAGAGAATTCACAAAACTGGCGACAATGACGGGTATTAACAGCGTAGAGGAGAACAAACTGTTCAATGGCGCAAAGGAAATCCGCCGCGAACTCGACCCCCAATTTGCGTTGGTAATGCGACTGAATGATAAAAATAGACTCGAGTTGATTAAATTTATTTAAAATCTTCAGTACCTGCTTGCATATATCTGCCTTAAATTTATCTGCTCTCTAAATTTCTCTAATTTACACTATTTTCTGCATGAATTTGGAAATGTTGATTTTTCTGGAGGGATAAAAACTGCAGCAACCGGAGAAAAGTCGTGTCAAGTATCGTGGCGAGAACAAACAAAAAACTCAACTGACCCACACAGGGCACTAGGCCAGAATCGAACCCGGGTCACATTGATAGGAGCAAGCACTCTCACCCTCGGAGGGGGAGAGGGAATAATAATAATAACTAATAATAACTGACTAGCATGTGAAAGGAAGGGGAATGCTCGTCGATAAATCAATTGCTGGCGAGCGTTAGCGAGACAGCACACTATTCTTGTCAATAGAAGGAAAAATCCAAAATTTTGTCGGATGTAAGACTCGAAGCTTGCGCAGTAGAGCATTATC
>JAHPZR010008270.1:67500-82825 GCA_019787425.1 Platygyra sinensis
ACGAAAGGTTATCCAAAGCTAGACCATATTTGTTTTATTTACATTGAAAATCGTTGTGATACGTACAAGACGATGAGTGACGATTAATATTCAGAGAGTTAATTATATTACTATTTTAAGGAAAAAATGAAGATACATTGGCAAATTACGAACGAGTTAATTGGTCAAGTAGGAATTGAAATATAGAGCAAAGCCACGAAAGGAAAGGAAAACTGCCAGAGAAATAAAAATATTTCAGCGATATTTGTCGTCATTTAACAAAGGAAGCATGGTAGAGTTTTGGACTTACCGGCTACTGACCTTGACCACTTATTGGCAAAGATTTTTATAGATATCGGAAAACGGATGGCGACGATTATGAACCTGACACCCTATTGGGTTTGCAGCGAAGTATACAGAGGTTCCTTTCCGAAAGCAGGTCTCCTTTCACTGTCCTTTCACCATTCAAAAGGCAATTGGTGACACCAGAGCAGTACAGCAGTCAACATCAACAAATTCTCTTGCTGTAACACAAGCCAGTTTTTACTGAAAAACATCAAGGACCATCAGATTTAAACAGCCGAGCGGTTTTTTTCCGGTGTGGACATTCGCAGCATCTCTAAGCGCCAGTTCAAGATCTTTAACGGGCCAGTAACTATAATCCAGGAAACTAAGAAAAGGCGAAGAGTTTTCATCGAAAGTGACGACGAAGAGTATTACTGAGTCCGTTTAAATTGTATTTCCTCTTACCGACACGGCAGCACGGCTTTTGAGCAAGTTTAAAGCACTCTTCTGTCGGAATTGACGTTTGGCGGTTGATTCTTGAGAATGTCGATGAGATTTCCCTCATCATATAGTAACACAACTGTACTAAAATACTTTTTTCTGGCCGTATTGATCATTGTTTAAATTTCCCAAAATAAATATATTTTCTTGACGGAGTATGCGTTAGTTTGCTGAATTCTGTTATGCAGTTTGACGGTTTGGAAAGATGAATGAATAGGTAAGCGCGCGCATAACCGGATGTGAGGTAACGACTTCCCCTTGAAATTAGAATTGTTAGCCACATAATAAACAACTTAATAACCTCGACCGTTCGGTCGTTACGGGAAAATCTCAAACTTCGGACTACGGTATTGACCTCGCTATCGCTCGGTCAATACGGCAAGGCCTCATTTTGAATTTTTTTCCGTAACGACCTCACTCTCAGTTATTAAATAGTTAATAATAATGATAATGATAATGATAATGATAATGATAATGATAATGATAATGATAATGATAATGATAATAATAATAATAATAATAGTGATAACAATTGCAAAAATAAATTAATAAGGACTAAAGCACGTGGTGCAAGTGTATAGCACCAAATTGATCGGCACTGGTTCCAGTGAATTCCACAACACTTATGCTTGAAATAAATGTTTAGACTTTAAGAAGCCACCTTTGAGATTTTGAATGGATATCTTTCTCTGTTTACAGTTTCCAAGATCAGACGCCAAATCTCACTCACAAACTCAAATTGAAAGCCATTTGTACTTAGCCCTCCGCGGTCTAGAGGCCACTCAGCATCAAGTTCATGAGCTTGTCACTGTGGTTAAGAATCAGTCACAACAGATAGAGCGACAGTCACAACAGATAGAACGACAGTCACAACAGATAGAGAGATTGATATCCAAGGATAAGAAACAGTCAGAACAGGGAAAGCGATCGATGTCCACAGTTAAGGGTCACTCATTGCAGAGAGAGCGACTTGGACCGATTGTTTTGACTCCGTTCGAATGGGAAATACCCAGCATCGGAAGCTGGTTTCAGTCTTACTTAGTGAACCATTTTTTTGTTTGAGCCAGGCTATAAATATATTTTGAAAATCGAAATACGTGATTTCATTCTGCTGATGACGCCATCTCATGTAATAGATCCTCTGAGCGTGTATATCAAAGTTGTTCCCGGAGAATTTGATGCATTGTTATCATGGCCTTGTAAGGCAAAGGTGCGTGTTACGTTTGTTGATCAGAACCCATGCCAGGATAATCGGGAAAACATATCACATGTAATTGACTTTGGTAAAGATGAGTTACCCTGCTGCCGGCCACTACATGATAATCACCATGACTATCGCTTAATTTTTGGTTTAAACCAGGGGCAATATGGATCATATGTTAATAAGAATAAAACCACTTTGATAAGAGTCAATATAGAATAAGGAGATTTAAGAAACTGACCAGCAAAACTCCCACATTTACCATTTCAGTTTTTAATTTTCTTCGCGAAAATTTAACATTTGGCGTCAAAGAATTTGTTTCCAGTTGCTGACGATTTATTACAATACTTTAAGAATTAAGCAGAAACAAAGTTTAAGTCTTAAAATGTTAACAGACGATCAGGAATATATCAAGAGAAACATTTTTTGCTCGGTAACTGGCAGTTAAACCTGCATGTAGTGTATGTTCTTATGCTTTATCTAGTAACAAATACTAAAGGAACGGTTATCAAGCCTCCAACCAAATTCATTATGATATAGCGAAAGGGATGGAATGAACAAAACAGGAATCGCCAGCGATATAAAATTACTAGAGCTGCAGCACCCCTGAGATACCATAAGATTCAAATATGCTACCCAGGTACGCATGCGTGCTTACGTCTTCTTGTTAGTTTGTAATTAAGGTTACAAATTATAACATCAATGATCATAAGAGAAAATTTACGCTCGTCAAGAAGTATTTTGTTCCTCATGTTGCACTTAAGTTATTTTATTGTTTTTCGTCAATTGTAATCGAGTGTGTGCAAGGTGACGTCATAAAATTCTCAACTCTAAACTAAAGAACCACTAAAGATTTTATCCTCATCAGACATAAGAGGCACTAAATTTATACCTGTTTACAACTTTCCAGCTCAGTAGTGTCCTTCGTTTGGAAACCAGCGCATTTTGAATTCCGAAGTTATCGCCGTGCGTGACATAAAGCTAAGATAACGTTTGTCGAAAAATATACACTTATCTCGTGATTTTCAGCTATTTTAGGAGTTTAAGTATTAGGAAAAGTGCTTGTGTAAATGGTTTTTTGGCTTGGTTCAGAAAATGAGTCGACTAGATAGCCAAAGTAAGTTCCAGATGTTCACACTATTTACCGTCCGCCATATTAAAGGACCAAAGAGGTCCTCCAACATGGCGGCTCCATACTAAGCTCTATAATTTTGCGTGAAACATCTCGACGAATATCTCAACTTTGGAACAACACACACCTTAAACTTGGAGAACTGTCTTCTTTATTTATTTATCGTCTACAATATTAGAATTTCTTGACTTTATCCACTGCATGGTTTTTGATTTTATTTCTTATTGCATGACAATGCACACACTCCATAGCCTAATTAGCCGATAAAACTGAAGGAATCTGAAAACCTCTGACTGTGCATATTTTGGGTAATTATGTAACATTGGTAGCCGAAAAAAGAATAGTTGTACACATTTGTTTATAGACTTGTTTATCAGTGAAACAATTAACAACCACCAATAAAACCTCTGACAACCTAGTTTGACTCTTGTGTTTATAAAGAATATCTATGTTGAGGAAGGTGACTATTTTAACAATTAAATATCGCGGAAGTGAAGATATGCATAGAGCTGAATATAAACGTTGTGTTTTTAGGCTCTATTTCAGACCGTTTTGTGAGGCCGCGGTCCTTGCCCCACACCACCCTGGATCACAGGTATACCCATTGTACTTTTTGAACAGTCACAGCCAAGCCTGCTCGAATCGAGCAGGCTTCCCTGTGATTGGTCAATTATGTTACTCGTCTATCCAACATGACGGATGTCAGTGCTGATGAGTTTCTTTCTGCTACAAAGTGTGTTTTAGAGCGCTTTCACATCGACAAATTTAGGGAAACACAACAGGATGCCATTTTGAATTTGATAAAAGAAAAAGATGTTTTAGTCTCAACTTGCACACCACTGACGCGCCTAAAATTTGAATTGACCAATCAGGATTCAGTAGGTGGGAAAAACTTTACTGTCTTGACGTCAATGTAAGTTAACAGGAATAGAATTGAAATCAGGCAACTTTTCTCACTGGAGATGGCATTAAATATTCACGAAAAGGGATTTACGATGCCCAAAACCGTATCAGATTATAAGAGTGATTTTCTGAGAATGTCGAGAATCGGAAGACACCGGCGGAAAATCGATTTTTCTTTTATTCCGCCAAAACATACCTTTGGGTGAACTTATTCAAGGAAAAATAATTTAAAGTTCCAACGATTTATTTGACGGCCAAAATTTAAGAAAGCTCTAAATTTGCATGTAATGGCAGTTTTCGCAACTTAAAATCTTCAAATTTCACGCTTCTTTACGAAAACATCAGGGGCGTAAAAGCAATCCTATGACAACGAAACTTAGCACAATCTTTATTTCATTCTTATACTTTAAAATAGTGTAGCAATTTTCTTGAAGTTTTGTTTACAGCTTTTTAACGAAGGGTATTTGTACAGCCGCCATTTGTGTCACTTGGCAAGGAAGAAATAAGGGCCAACTTCGACTAGGATAAATGGCCACTGGTATATATCGTTTGGTCAAAATATTTATATTTTAGGAAACCTTGGTTATTGGTTTTTTCACCAGAAAAGTTATAGCTCTGGGAATGAAAATGTTCCCTGTCAGTAAAATAAAATGCTACAGCATGTAAACGAGTTCAACTTTATGCAAATCACGAGGTTGCTTTTTGGAAGTCAACGGTTTAAAACAGGAAACAACGACTCACCGTCATTTACGCTCCTTCTGCCGCTATAGAAATTATTTTAACTTCCCAGTGTCCTTTTGAGTTGTTCTTAAAATATTTCCAGTAACACAGCGAGCATAAACGGCCATAAAATTCGACAAGGTCGACAATGTTTACATTTGCTGTCGCACACGCAGGTGTGGATCTTTTCATCGTATTGCTTAGTCGAGAGTCCTTTAAAAATATGAGAATACACACTTCAAAAGGAAGCAAATCAGTCTCTCATATCTGTATAGTTCATGTCCACTTATGAGTAAATAACTCAGTCCCCGTGCACTGAATAAACAAGTCGAATGACCTTTGTGGTGTGAGAGGTCACATGTTAAGGTGGCTCGATCGGATTTTTGAGTCACGATACCATTCAACTTTGAGTGACTAGAGCACTACCATTATCAATCCAACAGAAAATCACACGTTAGTGGTGTGCTAGAGAAAGATGAAAGTTTCAAATGGGGTACATTTCACCAAGATCTGAGTTACCATAGCAACGAAATGACGCCATGCCCCATTTTACATAAGAACGAATAACTTGCCACCAGACAAAATTTCGGAAATACGACGTCGAGATCCCGAACTTGACATAGCTGGCTCAACGATGGCAAAATTGTAAAAAAATCTATAAGAGCGTTTTCGAGAAAATTGCGAGTGAATTTTCAAGGTGTCAATATGCAACAAAAGCATACTTGTTTTAAATGTTATTGCAAACTATGTCCACAAGACTTGACTAAATAGCGTTCTGGTCTTAAATGATTCTTCTAACATATAATAATATATAATATATATCTAATATATAATTATATAATAATTATAAGCATGCAATTATATAATAATATAAGCATGCAAAAATATCCCGAGCTAGCACTACAATAACAATAAATGTTATTGAAGTTCCAGCTCGGGATATTTTAGCATGCTTCGGAAATTTACCGGAAAGCAATCGTGCGTTTTATGAATTCATGATATACAGAAATGTACAATAGCATGGTGATTCGAGACAAAAGAAAATTATAATGAAGACAACAAACAACATGAGTGAAAATAAGCGCAATATTTTCCTGAGTTGACGCTGAAAATTAGCAGCCTTAGCTTAAAATGTTTCAATTTATTTGAAACTCCGGTATGACGTTAAATATGGATTAATCTTATTGAAGGCCAAGTATAAAACATAGGCACGCAAGGCGTGCAAGAGTTATTTTTTTGTGAACTGAAAGGTTTCAGAGATAACAGAATTCTGAATCGATGACATGTAAAATGTTTTACTAAACAAACTACAGTAACCTGACACGTCTCCAAATTACTATAGATATCATCTTATTTTCTAACATGCAATTTGATTCGTTCTTTGTTACAACCCGCACTATGATTGGTGTGACATGCGCACATGTATAACTCCCCATCACTCACCGATCTCATTGCCCTTTCAACCCCAAGAGGAATTTGTGCTCAAAAATACTCAAGCCGTTAAGAGAACTTTTCGCATTTTATACGAATACAAAACAACACTACTTCACCCAAAATAGAAAGAAAGAGAAAAAAAGCTTTCTGATACATTGAAAGTCTGATTTTGCACTTTAAGTTGACGCCAGCCAGTCTTACAAAAATATCGAACTGAAATGAATGTCATCAAATAAAGCTATAAACTGCAACTGCAGAGACGTAAAAACAGTTTAGAAATGAAAGCTTCTTTTTTGTTTAACATCCTGGACACAAAAGCTGACAATTTGTAAGCTCCCATTGTATCTATTCCCATAGCAAAAATAGAAGTGTCAAGTTACCATTTATAACTAAAAATAGCAAACATCTCATGCGAACTATTTTCTCCGACACGAAAAACAAAAGTGTCAAGTTACCATTTGTAACTAAAAATAGCAAGCATCTCGTGGGAACAGGTGCTGACGATTGGTTAGCTCTAATTGAATTTTCTCCCTTGTGAAAAACAGAAGTGTCAAATTACTGTTTGTAACTAAAAAATAAAAATATCTGTCTATATTTGCATGCAACAAGAACAAAACAATCGTTACCTGTACCTATTGTAAACGTTCGAACTCTTTCGAATCAAAATAGTCTTGTCTCCTCTAAAACATTTCCTAAGAACTAGAAGCAACGATGCGTGACGTCTAATTGAATTTACTCCTTGTGAAAAACAAAAATATCAAGTTACCTTTGTAACTAAAAATAACATCTCGTTCATTTGCATACAACTAGCTCACGCACTGTTTCAAACCTCAAGGCTCATCTCGTCCATAGCTAAAATCCTCAACCTAACCCACCGAATTTGCCGAAGTAAACCCAATATATGAATACTTCCTCCTCTTTTATAGAAGAATAAATATGGCCGTTCTGAACTGTATCGGGATCAAATCTTCTCATATACCATTTACCTTTAAAACAAGAAATTTGATTGGCTGATTATAGTAGACCCGATCTTATTGGTGTGACATACATACATCTCTCACTCACTCACTTACTCACTCACTCACTGATCCACTGACCCGTCCACAACATACTTGACGCGTCGACTAAGAGGTATTTTTTTTACAAAAAAATAACTCAAAAAAATTCATCGAGTGGTTTTTAATTCACACCCAATTTAAGAATTTTAGGGCCAATTTTTGATAAAATGAAAAATAACGGCCTACACCAGTTGATATTCACGCCCATGTTTTTAAACATAGGCACGCAAAGCGTGCAAGAGTTATTTTTTTGTGATAGGAGCATTCGTAGAACTGTTTACAGTAACGATTTAGTTAAGGTTTTTTGGTTGCGATGTACAGCAAGAAAGAAACTGGCAATTTATGATGTACATACCATGTTACATCGGTAATGGTAAGATGGCTAAATAGTAAGCCATCAAATGTTTGACTGAACAACGTACAATAATCCGACATGTCTCCAGATTAATGTAGGTACCATCTTATTTTCTAACAGGCAATTTGATTCCTTCTTTGATACCCACACCGTGATTGGTGTGACACGCGCACATGCATAACTCCCTCACTCATCGATCACATAGCCCTTCCAACCCCCAAGAGGAATTTTGCTCAAAATACTCAAGTTAAGAGACCTTTTCGCATTTTATACGAGTCGTAAATTTACTTTTTTTACACAACACTTCTTCATCGAAAATAGAAAGAAAGAGAAAAAACCGTTCTGACACGTTGAAAGTTTAATTTAATTTACTCCGATATGAAAAACAAAAGTGTCAAATTACCATTTGTAACTAAAAATAGCTAGCATCTCGTGGAAACAAGTGGTGATGATTTGCCAGCTCTAATTGAATTTACTCCCTTGTGAAAAACAAAAGTGTCAAATTACCCTTTGTAACTAAAAAATAAAAATATCTCGTTATATTTGCGTGCAACAAGAACAAAACAATCGTTCCCTTTACCTATTGTAAACGTTCGAACTCTTTCAAATCAAAATTGTCTCGTCTCCTCTAAAACATTTCCTTAGAACTAGAAGCAATGATGCGTGACGTCTAATTGAATTTACTCCTTGTGAAAAACAAAAATATCAAGTTACCATTTGTAACTAAAAATAGCAAGCATCTCGTGGGAACAAGTGGTGATGATTTGCCAGCTCTAATTGAATTTACTCCCTTGTGAAACACAAAAGTGTCAAATTACCCTTTGTAACTAAAAAATAAAAATATCTCGTTATATTTGCACGCAACAAGAACACAACAATCGTAACCTGTACCTATCGTAAACGTTCGAACTCTTTCAAATCAAAATAGTCTCGTCTCCTCTAAAACATTTCCTAAGAACTAGAAGCAACGATGCGTGACGTCTAATTGAATTTACTCCTTGTGAAAAACAAAAATATCAAGTTACCATTTGTAACTAAAAATCAAAACATCTCGTCCATTTGCATACAACTAGCTCACGCACTGTTTCAAACCTCAACATTCATCTCGTCCATAATTAAAATCCTCAGCCTAACCCACAGAAAATGCCGAAGTAAACTCAATATATGAATACTTCCTCTTCTTTTATAGAAGAATAAATATGGCAGTTCTGAACTGTATCGGAATCAAATCTTCTCATGTACCATTTACTTTTAAAACAAGAAATTTGATTGGCTGTTTATAGTAGATCCGATCTTATTGGTGTGACATACATACATCTCTCACTGACTCACTGACTCACTCACTCACTGATCCATTGACCCGTACACAACATACTCGACGCGCCGACTAAGAGGTATTTTTTTTACAAAAAAATAACTCAAAAATCAAACGGAGCGATTTCTCTGAGATTTTCACTCGAGGTAATTATATGTTAGAAGATTCATTTAAGACCAGAATGCCATTTAGTCAAGTCTTGTGGACATAGTTTGCAATAACATTTAAAACAAGTATGCTTTTGTTGCATATTGACACCTTGAAAATTCACTCGCAATTTTCTCGAAAACGCTTTTATAGATTTTTTTTACAATTTTGCCATCGTTGAGGCAGCTATGTCAAGTCCGAGATCCCGACGTCGTATTTCCGAAATTTTGTCTGGTGGCAAGTTATTCGGTCTTATGTAAAATGGGGCATGGCGTCATTTCGTTGCTATGGTAACTCAGATCTTGGTGAAATGTACCCCATTTGAAACTTTCATCTTTCTCTAGCACACCACTAACGTTTGATTTCCTGTTGGATTGATAATGGTGGTGCTCTAGTCGCTCAAAGTTGAATGGTATCGTGACTCAAAAATCCGATCGAGCCACCTTAATGCCGTTATGTTACTTTCTCCCGGTTTCACATTACAAGGGTAACGCCGTATTTCACAAGGTAAAAAAGGGTAAAAGTCTGCATGCGAGCCAACTGTGGCCCACCAGGCCGGAGCTTATCCCGGTTTCTGTAGCATGAAGCGACTGGGAGTATTTCTACTCTCCCCTGGATGGGTTGCTAGTCCATCGCAGGGTTACCCCAGGCATTAAATTCGCCGGTACCCATTTATACACCTGAGTGGAGAGAGGCACCTCGAGAGTACTCATTTCACATGGCATTTGGTTTTATTTAAAATGGTCTCAAATATATTTTATTTAGGAAGCAAAAACAACAAATGATTAAATCACGAAATTAAGGCGGCACAGCACAGTTTTTTTTTCTTTCACAAGATGAACAAATCTGCAAGCATTGGCGCATTTTCAAATGAAAGCCGGGGCGGATCCAGACTTTGAGCTAAGGGCCTGTTTACATGGAGGTGGGGGACCCCAGGTAGGTGAGGTAACCTGCCTAGCCGTGGTCGAAAAATGGCCCGCGTTTACATGCAAACTTACAACCCCGGGGTTCCGGGGTGACGTTACTAGACGTTGTTGCTTGGTCGCTAGGCATGTAAACAGAGAAAATGGTAGGCGCACGACGCATTTTGGCGGTCAGTGTTCTTTTCCTCTCATTATCTGGTCTCGCTGCAACATTTCAGTGCTGTGGCTTTTTACTTTTTTAATTTGGCGCGCTTTGGCGCCCTTGCAAATGTAACATGAACTCGACCCCGCCTAGGCGGGTTACCCCACCTTGAGTCGTTTACATGGCAAAATGCGACCCCGGCTGAGAGGGTTACCCTACCTGGCAGACCGGGCAACCCGCCTAGGTGGGTTACCCACCTATCATGTAAACATGATCAAATAAAAATGAGAGATTATATGGAGAGGCGGGTTACCCCACCTTGGCGGGTTACCTCACCTACCTGGGGTCCCCCACCTCCATGTGAGCAGGCCCTAAGAGGGGGAGTGGGGGGGGGGTTGATTTACTTGCCCTGCTGCTATAAGACTCCAAATACACTCTTTTTTTATAAGAATATATTTTATAAGAATATCGAGGCTGAAATTTGAGGAATTTTAAGAATATTTTAAGAATAAAGCCGAGGCTGAGATTTTGAAAAGGATAGATATAATTTTGTGTTGAAACATCTGTAAATATAATACAATTTTATGTTTTTAACTTAACCGTATAAAATTATTCCTTTCTATGAACGGCGAAACTAGCCAACTAAACGAAAAAACCTGCACTCGACGACACATGACAACGCGATTCAGATCTAGATACCAAACACTTGGAATTGATACCCCAATAAATTCTAAAACGGAAATGTCATAAGCTATAATTTAAGAATAATACAAGAATATTTTCAGCCTAAAATCGGCAGAAAAATAAGAATATTCAGCCTGGCCCGGAAAAACAACATTCTTATAAAAAAAAAGAGTGTAAACATGTTTGTCTGTCTGTCTGCTGGCTTTTCTCCCTTCTGTGGGGAGGGGGGGGGGGGGAACCTGGACCCCCCACTGTAAAGTTTACTAAAATAAATAAAAAAAGTGCTGTCTGCTGGTGGTAAGAGTTTGTTTCTCCGAGTTACTATTGTGTTGGTAAAAGAAAGTGAAATTTGTGTTTTTTTAAGCAGCGACTATCCGGGTCAGATCTTTAGACATCGTCTGAATTTACTCAGACGTAAGTGGGGATGATAATGCCCTTGACAGTGAATGCAAATTCAGTCACCGACTGCTGATATAGCCAGAGCAGGTAGGGCTCCAGTTTTCCTTAATGCCATTTCAAAACTTCTCATGCTGTCTTCCATTTAGCTCGAATCGATATTCGAGCGTGCTTGAGTGATTAGAGGCACAAAAGGAGCAAGCTGAAAACGCAAATCTCACACGAAAAATTACGCTTTGCTTTCGCTGCTCATATATCACCAGTCTTTGGTAACTAAAACGGCACAGCCTTTGTTTTAGTCATTTCAGTCACCCACTTGACGCTCAATTTCGCTATTATATTAGGTTTTAGAAGTAGCGATAATCCACCTCACCCCACTCCCAAGAAAAGTAATTTCAAAAGTCATGAGGGCTAATACTCCCGAAAGTAGCATGCAATCTGCATTTGTATTGAGAGGTACAAGCCTACGAACAGGGATATATTGGAGAAGAGAAAGTAGGTAAAGGAAAAAGGGAATTAGAAGTGCGACCCAAGCCGAAGTAAAAGTATCTATACCTGGACATGCTTGAAAAAGCCATATTAGCATTAACTGAGGATCATGTAATAAATGTTTGTTTACTTTTTACACAAAATTTCAAATTTACTGTTTACAGCATATCTTGCAATGCTGCTCTTGACAGATATTGCAATAACTTAATAAGGAAATGAATGTGTTTGATTTGTATTAAAAGAAAATTAGAAAACTATTGAGAGTGCAACTTCAACAAGTTAATAATATATGTCTAAAACTTTCTTTTTGATGCGTTAAACGACGCAAGCAAATATCAAAACTTAATACTCAAGAGATGTGATTGTAAGGTTTTACAGTAATTAAATGAGAAGAAATGTCTCCTATAATATGCCCGGGGTAGGAAATGGATTGTATTGTATTTACAGATGTTTCAACACAAAATTATATCTATCCTTTTCAAAATCTCAGCCTCGGCTTTATTCTTAAAATATTCTTAAAATTTCGCAAATTTCAGCCTCGATATTCTTATAAAATATATTCTTGCAAAAAAAAGAGTGTATTTGGAGTCTTATAGCAGCAGGGCAAGTAAATCAACCCCCCCCCCCCCCCCCCCACTCCCCTTCTTAGCTCAAGGTCTGGATCCGCCCCGGCTTTCATTTGAAAATGCGCCAATGCTTGCAGATTTGTTCATCTTGTGAAAGAAAAAAAAACTGTGCTGTGCCGCCTTAATTTCGTGATTTAATCATTTGTTGTTTTTGCTTCCTAAATAAAATATATTTGAGACCATTTTAAATAAAACCAAATGCCATGTGAAATGAGTACTCTCGAGGTGCCTCTCTCCACTCAGGTGTATAAATGGGTACCGGCGAATTTAATGCCTGGGGTAACCCTGCGATGGACTAGCATCCCATCCAGGGGAGAGTAGAAATACTCCCAGTCGCTTCATGCTACAGAAACCGGGATAAGCTCCGGCCTGGTGGGCCACAGTTGGCTCGCATGCAGACTTTTACCCTTTTTTTACCTTGTGAAATACGGCGTTACCCTTGTAATGTGAAACCGGGAGAAAGTAACATAACGGCATTAACATGTGACCTCTCACACCGCAAAGGTCATTCGACTTGTTTATTCAGTGCACGGGGACTGAGTTATTTACCCATAAGTGGACATGAACTATACAGATATGAGAGACTGATTTGCTTCCTTTTGAAGTGTGTATTCTCATATTTTTAAAGGACTCTCGACTAAGCAATACGATGAAAAGATCCACACCTGCGTGTGCGACAGCAAATGTAAACATTGTCGACCTTGTCGAATTTTATGGCCGTTTATGCTCGCTGTGTTACTGGAAATATTTTAAGAACAACTCAAAAGGACACTGGGAAGTTAAAATAATTTCTATAGCGGCAGAAGGAGCGTAAATGACGGTGAGTCGTTGTTTCCTGTTTTAAACCGTTGACTTCCAAAGAGCAACCTCGTGATTTGCATAAAGTTGAACTCGCTTACATGCTGTAACATTTTATTTTACTGACGGGGAACATTTTAATTCCCAGAGCTATAACTTTTCTGGTGAAAAAACCAATAACCAAGGTTTCCTAAAATATAAATATTTTGACCAAATGATATATACCAGTGGCCATTTATCCTAGTCGAAGTTGGCCCTTATTTGTTCCTTGCCAAGTGACACAAATGGCGGCTGTACAAATACCCTTCGTTAAAAAGCTGTAAACAAAACTTCAAGAAACTTACTACACGATTTTAAAGTATAAGAATGAAATAACAATTGTGCCAAGTTTCGTTTTCATAGGATTTTTTTTACGCCCCTGATGTTTTCGTAAAGAAGCGTGAAATTTGAAGATTTTAAGTTGCGAAAACCGCCATTATATGCAAATTTCGAACTTTCTTAAATTTTGGCCGCAAAATAAATCGTTGGAACTTTAAACTATTTTTCCTTGAATAAGTTCACCCAAAGGTATGTTTTGGCGAAATAAAAGAAAAATCGATTTTTCGCCGGTGTCTTCCGATTCTCGACATTCTCAGAAAGTCACTCATAAAAAATTAAAAATATGACACATTTTGTCTCCAAGCTTCCAATTAGGCAACAAAACTAAGTCGCCAACGTCCGGCATGGCAACCAGCTCGAAGTCTGTCGAGAGTCGCCAAGTGGGATAATAGTTGTGTTATTTTTAACAAAGTATGCTGCTCCTCATCAAATTAAACCCGGAATTCTCAAGTTAACTATTAGCAACCTTAGCATTGTCTTTATTTTTGTTAGCTTCGAAGAAAAGGCAATTATCGTGTCGTTTCGGTAGGACAGCTAAGTTGACTGCCGCTCGCACTGGGGGCGCAGAAGCCGTATGCAAGGCAAAGCTAACGGCTTCAGGAAAATTTGTAATTTTCTCTGTCCTTCCCGATCATCGTCGGAGTCGTTTAAGGATGTAACCGATGCCTATCCATATTTTCAGGAGCAACTTATGATCACTTATAGGAAAAAGCTTCGGCTGAGTTCCATCACTGGTATGAAAAAAGAGGTCTTCAAACGGCTTCACACACGGAAGCTTCTTTGCTTTCGACATTCTGCAGAACTAGCGACACTAAGTCATGTTACAGAGAGTGGCAGAACAGGCATGGTATTTCGGTAAGGAAAACCTCTATAGCTAGTCAGCTACGAAGGTCTTGCAACAGCGGTAGACTGGAAATGCAACATTGCCATATGATTCCTGGTTTCAGAAGATAGTTCTCTTGCATTGAGCCGTTCGGGCTCAGGATGGACGTACGATCTTGCTGCGGGGCAGTTTTTGTCTGTCTGCAGAGGTTGCAAATCACTCACTAGAAGGATAGAACTTTACGGTAAAGCGCTGAAAGTTTTCGTAACTCCATGCTTGTGTAAATAAACTGTACATTTGTGAAACCGCCACTAAGCCAAAGTACATCATCATTAAATGTAATGAGAGTCACTCTCGTACCCAGAGTCCTCCCTGTTACTGCTAGTGGCCGATGGGGCCTTGGAACGAGGAAACAGGTGCCTCTGGAGACAAGTGGTTTGATTGGCTAAACTCAGACTCATGCCACCTTCAAACACCTACGCTACACACACACTCCATTCAATATTTCGGCCCTTTGGACCGAATAACTTCTTAATATCTAGGATAAATATGCTGTTAGGATATTTTGAGTGTCTTATAGGTATCTGGATGGCAGTTTTCCCCACCAGCCATTGACTCTTTCCATGGGTCTACCGGCGCAATACCACGGAATGTTCGGAGAACACGAGAAAAGCTTGTAAATCACGAGTCGTTCGGGCGAGTGATTTACAAGCTTTTCGAGTGTTCTTCCAACATCCCAACTTAAAAACTGCAACCCTCTTGGGCAGAGTCTCCCCCCCCCCCCTGTAGTTCATTATAGGGAGTTCCACTACCCCTATTCACAAATGTATCTTTGCCAAAAAAATGAAACTCTAGAAAGGGCCAACGGACAAATCAAAAGTACCGGAACGACAAGGCGCCTTTTCAGTTTTTCTAAAGCATAGAACACACTAGGCCCGATTTTCAGCTGTTTTAGGAGTCCAGTTGTTTATCATCCTTTCAACTACGGCTGGATCACTGGTCCGTAGAGCTTGTCCGTAACTTCACATCCGCTTTT
>JAHPZR010008271.1:0-45508 GCA_019787425.1 Platygyra sinensis
ATGGCAATAGTAATAGTAATAGTAATGGTAATGGTAATAGTAATAGTAATAGTAACAGTAATAATGATAATAATTATAATAACACTAATAATAATAATAACAATGATAATAATATGAAATGAATGAAAATAATAATAATAATAATAATAATAGTAATAATAATAATAATAATAATAATAATAATAATGATGATAATAATATGAAATGACAATGTTATTCGACTTTTCTATCTTTAGTTCCTCTCGGATCCATTCCCGAGTTGCCAGCGGAGTCGTGCGCCGAGATCGGGGCAAGTGAAGGAGAAGATGTTGTCACTGGTAATTACTGGTTCGATTCAATTCCTGACGAGGCCGTCCTGGCTGGTTGTCACGTGTCTAAACTAGGTAACTAGACGTTTGGAATTGTACCTCGATTTAGTTCTTCCGCTTTTTCCAATAAACCTACCTTCACTATCAAAAATTACTTCAAAATCCAAGCAGTTTTGTATGACTAGGGTTTCAGTATTCCCCAAAATAAGCCATATTTGTAATAAGTGCAGCCTTGGCGTTTAATCGAAAATATACGAGATTTTTTATGGAACCTATAATTAATTTGCCCTGATGCAATAACTTGTGTGTGTAGACTCCCCAAACAAGCGCCCCGAACGCGAAAATTCAAGACTGTTTAATTTATGAAATGCTCTTCATTAAGAAGAAGCTTAGCTTTCACATGTTTATTTTGCAGTTGTTGTTACTGAACGTTAAATTGAACATAAACGTTGTTAACTCAGCCTATCGGGAAACAAATATCGATGACTGCACAAGTCATCCTTGTAAGAACAACAGGACCTGCGTAGTTCGAGTGAGTGGATTCAACTGCAGCTGCGCACCAGGTTTTAGGGGGACTTTTTTAAAACTTTGTTTTCGTGGCCAAGACTTAATTCCGAACCATGGCAAAGTGTACATTTTTAGAAAGCTTGAAGACAAAAAAAGTATGGCAAAAATAAATACTTTTGTCCCCTAAAACTGTCAGATTGAAACCTGACACCAGCTGAGTAAACCTGCCACCTGCTGTTCAACGCCACTGCAGGAGTTACTTGAGAAAAGATAACTCCTGCAAGAACTGATCAAAAGGAATCATTTTTACAGTTTTCAAGAGAACACAGTTAGCTTACTGTAAAAGTCATAGAGATTTTGGAAAAGTTATAAACACATGAAATGATGACCAGTTGAATCTGATACAGAGAATCCAGCATACGTTTCAATGCGTAACTTCAACAAAATGTAATGGCTGGAAAAGATTTACGCGCACCCTACAGAACTTACTCAGAACAACAAGTCCTAAAAATTTTAGCTCAGTTGGAAAAATCTCTCACGAAATATCTTTTCCCAAAGGCAAAAATAACTCGTTTTGCGAAAACGAGCTTTAAACTTATGGTAACAGAAATTGTCAAGTTAGAACTTCATTATCTTAAATTAAGATTTGAATTCCTTGAAAACCAAACTTTGAATTTTTTTCAAAAGTTTAGGTTAAGTCCCATCCTATCATGCTTGAGTGTTTCAATGACCCCGCAAAGCCTATCACTATTTAGCCTGAGTGCTATTCAGTAACGTTAAGTGACTGTGTTATGCAAGGTCAATTTCCTAGTCACATTTCTCTTCATCAGGCTCTCAGCAACCCGGAGCTTAGGCTGAGAAAGCGATGTAAAAAGAGCCGAGGAACAAGACTGAGAATAGGGTTGTCAAATTTGAGCAACTTACGAGGAAAATAGTTCAGTAAAATTCCAACAGACATAAAAGCGTTGAGTTGTAGGCCAAAAGCATTTATTTCTAGAATTTCGGACGCCATTACCCCTGCGCGACGTCCGCAAAAATTCTCACAGCATGTATGCCCGTGTGCTGCAGGCGATGGCTCAATGTGTTTCAAAAATAAAAAAAAAAGTTTTCCCATGTCATAGGGACAGCTTCAATATTAGAAGTGGCGCGCGCTTACGGTCTCCGTCCCCGATTACGGCTCCTGGCATTGCCGAATTAAGATATAAATTTTAGTTGAAGACTGTTTGCTAGCTGTATAGATCCTATGAGGTGGAACGGGCAAGTTTTCCAACAACAATGATGTTAAAAACTCAACATGTAATTGTAATATACTTATGACCTATCGCTTGGAGATTTTTCTTATGACGGTAAATAATTGTTTGATGAGCTGTAAATTCTTAAACACATCTCTGCATAGTGCCTGATCGTTCTTGAATTAACTGTACTTCAACTTCTTAGTGGTGTGTAAGTATTTTTTTATGGAGCTTTTAGGCTGCACTAAAAAGAATAACGACTTAAAATTCATTTGGCTGATATGTTTTTCTATCTCTTTTAGCTTCCACGTGCAAGGAACTTTATGAAAAGAGCCTGTAAGTACAGCTTACTGTAATATTGGCAGTCTCACGACTTTATCTCTTGATGTGAAGTATATATGAAATAATTCATATTTGAACTGCGGTTGTAGATGAAAGTGAAGAATGATCATCGCAGTAAATTTTCGAATTTTAGCAATTGGAAAGAAGAAGCCTGAAAAAATCAGGGCTTCAACGGGATTCGAACCGGTGACCTCCGCGATATCGGCGCGCTGCTCTGCCAACTGAGCTCTGAAGCCACACATTGGGAGCGAGGTCAATTTATTGAATTCATATCTCCCGTGAGGACTAAAATGATGCGAAGTGTATATGAAATAATTCATATGAAACTTGCTTTTAAGGGTGACAGATTGAATGTTGAAGTAAATGAAGAGTTGATCGTTGTCACGTTAACTTGTTTGTGCAAGAGAAAACTTCAGTCCTGGATCATTTTCAAGCATCTTAACACTTCAAATGATTCCAAACGTATAAGGTTGCATTTAAAGTGAGAATGTTTGCCTTAAAAGTTTCAATCTAAATTGTAAACGTAAATGTTAAGATGGAAACGTAAAGGTTATAAACAAAAGTCGATTTTTTGCGAGGATATAACGCTATACCGCCCCGAGGTTTAACCCCTTAACCTTTTATACACCATTTTGGAAGAAGAGATACTGTAACGCCTTGTTAGTCGTTTAAATTGCGTGACACACCCCGTCATGTCTTAGTTTGAGATACGGGACCTTAACTGGACTTTTTGGACTTAACGTTTTGAAACGTTACCTAGCTAGTGATTGGTAGCTTCGCTACCTGGTTTAGTTTTAGCTTCACCCGAACCCATTTACAGTATGGTTTCTTACAGTCTTTGACAGTCCTGAACCTGGATTATTTTGTAAGCCTTCAGTCGCCACAACATCGCTACTCGCTGAATAAACAGATTGGATTGTTAGACGTGTGACCCGTACTATTGAGTTCGCGCGCCCCGTTTCATACCAAAAGGCAGGCGCTGCAGTCAAATACTTGTGAGCTGTCGAAAGAAACTCACCATGGAATCAAAAGAACTTATTCAATAGCTCGAAAGTACCGGAATTCGGTCAACCTTGGCATCAAAGGAAGATTGTTGATAGCGTGGTACTCTCGATAAAGATATTGGTTTAATTGCGAAATGTTAAAGTCTTGAGTAACAAGCTAGATATGTTAATTTACTGCACATTGCAAATGCACGTACAACAAGCTACGTATGCTTATTTGTTGCGAGTTACATGTGAACATACAACATCTTTCCTTTTATTAAAAAAAAAAGAAAAAGAAAAGAAAGTGAACATCAATAAATAAACAAAATCATGAAACGCACGATACAGAGTAACAGTCTCGATGGCTCATGGCTATGTGTTCAACTAATGTTCATTAATGTGTGCAACTAATGTTCATTACATAATCTTTGAATCTGGAGGGTCACTTCCGGTTCCTAGACGATCTCTGCAGCACGATTTCCGGTGATGCATGATGGTTCAGGGTTCATGTACTTTGGCTGCTCCACCTGTTCTGCTCCACCGCTGTTTGAAGTTGAAGGGTAGTCCACCTGCTCAGATGTAGCTGATGCTACATCCGTATCGATTTATGCCAGTTCACTATAGCTGTGCACTGGAACGGTGGATGCTTTCCTAATTTGTGCGTGATTCCGACGAACAAACCGCAACGGAGTACTCACAGTGCATGATCTTGGTGCAGGCTTGTTAACTACTTCACCATGTATCCAGAGTTTGCTTCTGTTCCTCGGGCTCGGCTTCACGAAGACTCTCTCGCCGATTGTAAATTCACTGAGCTGCTTTGATGCTCGTTTGTCATAATGGGCATTGGCCTTTTGTTTCCTTTCAGCAAAGTTCTGGGTCACTACGCTCCGCGCTGTTAGTTGCGGTTGGAGTTTGCTTGTCGCCATGGGAATCGGATCCCGGAGTCTTCTAGACATCAATCTCTGTGCCGGGGAATAGACGTCACCCTGCTGAGGTGTATTGCGATATGCCAGCAAAGCAACGTAGCGGTCCTCTTCCCGTTTTTTCTTTAAAATGTTCTTCGCAATTTTCACTGCGGACTCTGCTTTCCCGTTGCCACGGGTGTGATAAGGTGAGGACTTGACCAAGGCAAATCCATAGTCGCGCACAAACCGTGAGAAATCGTAACAGTCGAAATGTGGGCCATTATTACTGATGCAGGTGTCGTTTATTCCATGGCGCGCGAGGTTTCTTTTCATAGCTCTGATGACAGTACTTGCACCAACGTTTCTGAGTGACTCAAATTCAAAATAGTCGCTGTAGTGATCTACTATCACGAGGTATTGCTTTCCATCCAGTGCGAACAGGTCGACACTTATCTTTGACCAGGGACGGGAGGGTATCTGGTGTGAGACCATGGGCTCTGTGGGCCGCTTGGCTTGGTACTGGCTGCAGATTCCACACGACAGGCAGGTTTCTCGGATGTCCTAGTGCATTCCAGGCCAGAAAGGCATTCCCGCGCCCTCTTTATGCTGTTGTCATAGCCTTGATAGGCTTTGTGTATCTTGCGAAGCATCTCCGCTCTCAGTGAGGAGGGTACTATGACTTGATCCAGTTTGAAAAGAACACCGTTGTCGGCTGTGATCTCCTCTCCGTAACTCCAGAATCCCTAATTTCCTCTGGTACCGATTTTCTTTCATCAGGCCAGCCGGTCGTTGTTACTGAGTTTAGGATGGACACGACAGGGTCCTTGCTTGTTTCGGTTCGAATTCTTTCCAACGTGTCAGCTGTTACGTTACTGGGTTTCAGATCCATTTCCACCAATTCCATACGAAAAACCTCTGATTGTTGCGATTCAAATGAGTCCTTTAGCGCCGCACGTGATAACGTGTCTGCTACATGCAGGTCCTTCCCCTTTTTGTGGGTCACTTTAAATTGGTAGTCCAGGAGCCTCATTCGCTGCAATCTGCGTGGTGCCTTGCTGATGGGCTTTTTGAAGATCGACTCGAGTGGCTGATGGTCTGTATGCACTGTAATGTGCTGCCTCCCGTACAGATAGTGGTGCCATTTGTTCATGCATGAAACAATTGCGAGACATTCCTTTTCGATCTGCGCGTACTGCTTTTCAGTGTTGCTCAAGGTGTGCGAGGTAAAGCATACAGGCTGATCCTGCTGTAGGAGAACTCCACCAATACCGTCTTCCGAAGCATCTACTTGCAGTATTACTGGAAGGGGGAGGGGGGATCATAATAGCGAGGTGCAGTCGCTTTCGAGATTAACTCTTTTGCTTCGTGGAACGCCCTCTTGTGCGTGTTGGACCATATAAATGCTGCATCTGGCTTGATTAACTCTCGCAGGGGTAAAACATTTGCGGAGAGATTGGAAAAGAATTTGCTGAGATACTGACACATGCCAAGGAAGCGTTGTACACCAGCTTTGTCTTCATGCCGTGGCATGTCTGTAATGGTTGATATCTTGACCGGGTCAGGTTCTAGGCCCCGTAGGTCAGTCTGTGTCCCATGAAAGTCACGGACGTCTAATAGGCGTATCAGCTTTCTGTCGTGGTCCACATTAGCATCTTCTATGGTGTCACCACACCCAAATATGCAAATATCGTCCGTAATGTTGATGACTCCAGGAAGCCCATGAAAAAATTCATGCTGTCGTCATTGATATTCTTCAGGTCCCGAAGAGATGCCAAACGGCATTTGCGTGAAGCAGTATCGGCCATCTGGTCCCATAAAGGTGGTAAGAAGCGCGGATTCGTCGTCCAATTCAATCGTGTGAAAGCTTCCGAGACATCTACAACGGTAAACACTTTAAAATTCTTCAAGAGAGAGTGCTTTTTTTCGATCGTCGGAATGGTGTACACGGGTCCGCGGATCGCTTTGTTTATCGTGTGCCACATCGACCGGTGTAACAAACACTAGGGTCCATTTCTATGTGCACAGGGTTTCCGAGAGGCTTCCCACACCCTGGTTCGAAGATATTCGCGTAGTGGTGAAGGAAGTTCTGTTCAGTGACTTATCCCGGTACGAGATGCGAGGGTGGGTTCTTTACGACATAATCAGCCACATGAGCCTCGTCTGCAAAACTTTTTAAGAACTGAAGAGCTTGTGCATCACTTCCGCTGAGGAGAGGTGGTTCTTCCTGAGTGACTTCCACCACGAGGAAATTTAAAGTGTGAAATTTTCCTCTCCTTTTACAACACAGAGTTACTTGTCCCTTTGGGTGCAGGATTTGATTCCCATACTTACTCATTGAAGCCTTCGATTTCGAGATTTTAATACCAGGAAAGAGCTTGTGAAATGAACTTTCAGGTATGGTATTACACGTAGAAGCAGAATTAATTTGTGTCATGACGACTTTCGTCTTTTCCTTGTAAACCAGGTGAGGGTGTGCGAAAAATTTCGTTGCCGATTTCTTACCAGTGGACGATGCTGAGATCGCCTCACTCGCGAAAGCTTCTTCGTCTTGTTCAGATTCTACGAGGTTGGCTTCTCGTCGATGCAGTTGACCTCCGCGAGGTTGACCTCCCCTGCTTCTGCAAGAACGAGAAAAATGCCCGATGATGCCTCAATTATTGCATCTTTTCTTGAAGGCGGGACAATGCTGTTGTCTGAGTTCTTTGTGATTGCCACTACACCAATAAAATGGCGCTTCTGATCGTTTAAAATTTCCTTTTTCCATATTCTGTTTGCCCGCAAAGTTTACTTGTTCCTGGTTTCCTCTGGCGGTTTTGATTAATTGGTTGGCGTAAGTGGTGGCTTCAAAACTCTTGCCCGTTTCGACTACTTCCCTCAAGGCTACTTTTGTCTGTGAATCTCGATGCCTGCCTCCTTCACCTATCAACTTGGCACGAAGTGCTTCAGATGTTAAACCAGCTATAAATTGATCTCTCTTTTAAAAGCTCGGGTGCAAAATCTTTATACTCGCACTGTCCTCCTTGATTACGAACTCGCGTTTTCCACGAAGCGATCGGCTCATTTCCCTCTTGAAGTAAACGGATAAATTTTTGCCTCTCCCCAGAGACACCGATACTGGCACCATAATTTTCTTAACGCATCTATAACCAAGTGAGGTTTCTTCTGATCCTCTTCGCTTAGTCCCAAGCTGTATTTCTAAATTGCTCTTGCCGCAGGAGGCAGGGATGCTCTAAGACACGCGATCGTTTTGTCAAGTTAAGTCCATCTTTGCGCTTCAGTTTTCTTCGAAGAGTCATACCAGTTTTGCATAACACTGTAATCTCTCAAATCCTCCGTGTAGATGTCGATGTCATGTTTATCGTCGCCTGTCGTCTTAAAGCACGGAAAGGGAGTATTGGAAGCAGCCATGATCTTTCTTTATCTCGAATTGTTACATTTATGGACCGCTGCCTCCATGTTGATAGCGTGGTGCTCTCGATAAAGATATTGATTTAATTGCGAAATGTCAAAGTCTTAAGTAACAAGCTAGATATGCTTATTTACTGCACATTGCAAATGCACGTGCAACAAGCTACGTATGTTAATTCGTTGTGAGTTACATGTGAACGTGCAACAAGATGAATGTATCACCGATATCACCGATATCACCGATCAACACAATCATAAAGATAGGAACAGAGGTTAGTCATTTTGCCATTATTTCGCCTGAAGAACCTTCGTTAGATCTAAGAAAAGTCGAAATTTGCCAAGTAATGATACAATCTTTGAGCACAATGCTAAAAGAGCTAGACCCAGGACTCTCACGTCCAAGGCAGAGAGAATCAATGCGAACTAAAGAAAAAGGCTGTGCTAGCCTATGATCGCGACCTGCGAGTAAAGTTTAAAAGTCTTGAAGGGTTTACTGCTGATTGTAGAAACCCAGATGAAATTAGAAGGGAAATTGCAGATATGGCTAAAGAAGTAGATATAGTCGTACAATCTTTTAAAGATTGGATCTACCCATCAGTTCACTCTAGTGAACGTCTGCGTGTCGCAAACAACCAGACCTATTTGTATGACACCTGGAAAATAGTTAACGCTAGTGCTGTGCGAAAATTAAAAGACTCAAAGAAGATGCTAAATCGGTTTACTCACGAAAATCGTCGCGTTCACGAACTTCTACCAAATCGGGATCCAGCAAAAGTTCATGTAGAGACACATCAATTACCTGTCGAGCTAGACGAGTTGCTCTGCAAGAAAAGCTTAATTTCTCAACTGTCATTGCAGAACAGGAAAAGAAACTAGACCAATTAAGGATACAGAAGGAACTCGAAGAAATCTCAGCCCAAGAAGCAGTATGCAAAAGAGCGATAGATAAAGTGAATGAACTTGACGAAGAGCAACAATCCTTGCTGCCTACTGCACCACACGATCCATTTGATGCTTTTCTTAACAGCAAGGAAGAAGGCGGAATGCCCTTCTCACCAGGAGGCCTCATCTTGAACATAAAACTAACAAACACCTGTAGCGAGTATGTATCAGTCACATCCTCACCACCTACTCCGTTTGTCGGGCGGCACTCTCAATCGGCATTTCCAACCTCACAGAGCACACCGCCTCAAGCGCTACCAGTACTATCAGCTCAAGAACCTCAGAGAATTGTGCGCCCATTTTCATCAGTCTACACTAAAACCAGCTTTAGCTTTAGAGGTCAGAATCCCCTTATCATCCCAACAGCCTCCGCCACACAGCCATTGCACCACTCGTCTACAAGAAAAAGTCTTATGTGGGAATGCTCCAACCTTCATTCCGTCACTAGGTTCTTCCAGGCGTTCAGTTAGTCAGGGCGCAGCGCAAAATACAACGCGCGAAAAAAATATCAAAAGCGCGGCGTTTCTTCGCGCGCTGTTTTTTGCGCTGAGCCCCTACTAACTGAACGCCTGGAAGAGGCTATTCCGTCACTTTAAACCCCCTACTCTTTAGTAAGTTACTCTGCCCAACTTACAGATGCACTCGCGAAGATTAACCAGTTGCAGCGACTACCGCATGTGATGCCTAATGTTTTTGAAGGCAATGGCGTAGAGAAAAAACAAATTCTTCCTGTGGGAGAATGCCTTTGAGAGCGTAATTGATTCTGCACCTGTAACAGCTAGACAGAAGTTGCATCTCTTGTACCAATACTTGGACGGCAAAGCCAAAAGATCCCTGGAACAACTCCCTAGTACAAGACCCAGAAGGAGCATACCAGGAAGCACGCAAAATCCTCAAAGTAATCTTGCAATAACAAGCACCAACTTTGAAAAGAAGTTTGAAACTTGGCCAAAAGTTGGACCAAGCGACGCACCTGATTTTGAATAATTTATTGATTTCTTGTAACAAGTGAAAATTGCAAGTAAACATATAAAAATCTCAAAGATCTCAATTATCGTTCACAAATTCAAGTTCTAGTGGAAAAACTACCCGCATGGTGCCAAGAAAAATGATTCGATTAAGTGTTGTGGCTTCAGAGAAAAAAGGGTAAGGATGCCTTTCCGTCTTTCGAAGACTTCGCGGAAGAAGTACACTACCATGCACAAGGGTACAAACATCCCTCAAATTCAGCAAAGTCCAGGAACAAAGGGTGCAATGACAACCGATCGAGGCAAGTTTGCTGGTCGCAATTCTCGACGTTGCCGTATTTCAAATGTCGCTTTAACATCTGCATCACCTCCAAACAATGATATTGAGCTAACGCCTTCCAACGAAGAGTCGCATGTGGCTGCAACTCAAGCTCAGCAACCAAGCTTAACCGCTCCACCTACCTCTGGAACATATTACCGAAACAGGTAGACTACGAATTCAAAGACAAGCGCGGCGGTTGACTTTGGCGGCACACGTCTACGATTTTGGTCACATGGCTTTGTTTGTCAGACGAAAAATGTGAACGCATGTGGTAACATTCCAGTGGGTGATTTAACAATGGCGTATTCGGTAAATAGCAAAGGGGGAACTCTAATTCGCGGGAAATCCGTAGATGAAAGCGTAAGAGGAAGCATTTTAGACTCCATTATCGCGGAATGTTATAGAAAACTTTCAGTTGAAACAGTGTGGGCTTCCACTAAAATGGTTGACTCCGAAGAGCAAACAACAAGCTGAACGGCGATGTCAGCTAGGAGAAAGGAATGTGACCACGTTCGTTCAGCTCTTCAATTTGACAAACAAAGTCACGTTACCAAAATCGTTGACGTTTGGCGCTACAGTTAACTGTCACGCTTGTCTTTGAATTCGCGGTCTACCTGTTTCCGTAACATTGTTTTTATCACAAGATGAGATCCCATGCAATGAATGACTGTGAGCAGTTTCAAAGGCTTAGCTATGAAGTGCTCAAAGATTTCTTGATGAAGAACAGGATCTGCTTTAAGTGTGTCAGCTCTAACAAACACGTCTCCGAAGACTGCAACAGAGGCAAGCTAGAGTGCAAGATCTGCAAGCAGAAACATGCCACAATACTGCATGACCCGACCAGACAAGAAAAGAAAGACACTAGCCAAGTAACGTCTGCCTGTTAATTTCTCAAGTTTGTGGACGAAGCCAGCCAGCACGCTCCCTGAACATGAATAGTGCTTCCTGAAGTGTTCCACAGGACAATTCTTCAGCAAAGGTAACCACTTATGCAGTACTGGACAACCAGTTGACGTACGTTTTTTTTTTTTTTTTAACACATTCCCCGCTCGAACAACTAGGAGTAGAGGATCAAGAAGTGTACCTGGAAATAGATACGATCACAGGCGTCAGCAGTGTTCACACTCAGAAAGTCAAAGGTTTGCGCATCCAGGACATGGACAATCTACACAAGTCTATTAAGGTGTCATTTGCATATTCATTGAGAAAATTCCAGCTAGTCAAGAGGACATTGCAACACCACAAATAGTCAGGAAGAGATGGTCCAAGGGTGCAGTGTAGATTCAAGCTCAGGGAATCCCCAGTGTTACAAGAAGTGTTGTAGACAAATTGAGGTCTAGTAGCCTCCGCGAGTCTTGGTTTGCCAACATGACGAGGTTACCAAGCCGATTTTAACGGTCGTTGTGTCGTGTTTAAAATGTACACGGATGTCTGCCTTCCTTTTATCATTTCACTGGGGACACGAAGAGCCGCTTGGTGTCGATCTCAGGGCTGCGATTGTGTGGCTAGATAATTGAAATGAAAGATCAACCTTTGCCTTTGAATTCTGCGGTGGATTTGTGGCCGAGGGTACATTTTGGCGTGGGATTTTTGACTTCGTTCGGCAGGCTGTCCAGACAGGAGTGTTTCGCCTTGTCTCCTCTTTATGAAGAGAAAACCAGGATTCAAAAAAATCGCTTAAAGTGCCACTGCGACGAAATTTCACATTTCTTTTTCCCACTTTTTTTACACAGAATAACGTACCATCATGTACGATGTCCTTTCGTCCAAAAAGAAAAAAAATAAAAAGACTTCCGTCATTAAAATTTCGCCGCTCGAAAAGTGAAATTTTTCGTCCGCCATTACTCGAAATTGGTTCCAGTTGAGCCCGCTATTTTCGCACCGGCATCTCTACTTGTGACGTCATATTCCTAACACGCGATTGATTTTCCTTTGATCGCCATTGAATATCAGTCGGGTTTTTATCTTAGTATTAGCGAGATCTCTGTCGATTCAGAAGTTCATTTTCGGTAAAGTTTGTCTGAAAGCAGTAGTGAAGTTTGCCCTGAGTCTTCAGAGGCTAGCTTCTGCTCGGCAAGCGAAGATTTCCAATCATTCGATGATAGTGCCGAGCCAATTGCCGAAGAAAAAGCTACCAGCTCCAGTACGCTGAACAAATAGCTGTAGAGGAAGAAGAAAAGTCTGAGGACATGCTTCTAAGTCGATTTGCTGACGAGACAGATCTACCAGACTGGTATTTTATTTGGTTTCTTCGTTTCGTTTCTTTCTGCTTTTATCAGTGCCTCTATTTTTGACATTTTTGTAAAAAGAGATAAAATTTCAAACAGTTTATTTTGAAGGAAGTTTTCTGGCGTAAAGTTATGTTGGATTCGATCTGTGTAACCGTTTTTGAAAATGTCTGTTTCGTAAATATTGCACGATTAAAATTTCTGTAATTTTGTCAATTACCAAAAATAAAAAAGATCGACGTGGTATTTTTAGTTCTTAGGTATTTCAAGTTTATTTATATTTGTTTTTGGTGTCAACTGTAATGTTATTTTGAATTTACCCATACATGTAAGGTTATGTTTATAGGTGCAAGTGTATAAATTGTTCGCTGGAGTTCGTTGTCCAGCATGAAGAATGCAGATGTTGCATGGAGGTTGACAGATATCATGAAAGAATGGCAGAAGTTGAAAAAGATGACTAGTATAAGTTCACACTGATGATCAGAATTTTACAACTGGTCACCAGTGGGGGAATAACTGTATTCAGGACTATGCCACTGCCATATATTTATCTCATTCCCAAATTAATGTTAAGTTTGATTTTTGGCCAAAGCAATTACACTGACAAAAAAAAAATTACACTGACAAAAAATTCAGACCCCTTTTGCCAATAGCAGACTTTTCATCTTAACTGCCATTACCATAAAGAGGAAAACTGTTGGCGACTGCACATCACTAGCTTATGATGGAAAGGTTTCATTAAGTTGAAAGCTGTAGCCAAAGTCAAAAAAGGTAATTTTAGACCCTAAACAGCCAAAAATATATGGTGCCGAATATGTAGGGGGTGCTTGCTTACAGCTGTAGTAATATTCTTCTTTAATGATCAGCAATGAAATTGGCTTTTATAGACTAGTAATGAAATCCTATCAGAACCTTCAACTGGCTAAAGTGCCAGAAATTAAATATATACACTTGTGGAGTGTACCGCATGCTACTCAGGGTCTCCACAGTACACCACAGCAATTCAATAATGTTAACATTGCCTGTGTGATTGATTGTATTCCGAAATATCCAACTCATTTTGATAAAAATGAGATAATGTCACAGTATTCTCTATTTTCTGTTTAGTCCTCCTGTTTAAAAATGCATCTAATTGCAATATCAACAAGGCCTGGATGAATTTAAAGAGAAAAAAAAAGGGAAATAAAAATTAAGCAACACTGATCGGGGTTTGCATGGGTAATGGAAAACATGGGAAGTCCTGGAATTATAGATCTTCTTTTTCCAGGCCTGGCAAGTCATTGAATTTTTAAAGCTCTATAGGTAACAAAGTGAGGGATTAATTAAAGATACTGCCACCCCTCATTTCTTGAGTGTTGCAATTAGGTGTATAGTTGATTAAAACTGCATTTCATCAAGGTAGACACCCCTCCCGCGTCATTGTTGTTGCAAGATGAAATGGCTTAACTATGCCTCCCTAAAAATCCCAACAATTTACACTACCTGTAAAGTTACGCATGTGTCCAGCATAATTATCAAGGTGCACAAGGTGAGGACCAGGAAACTGATTTAGGGCCTGATTACATGAGCCGGGCTGGCCCGGTTAGCCGGGCTGCCTCGGTGTGCCGAGATGACTTTCAGGCCAGTATTACATGAGGCGAGCCAGCCCAGTTGATCGGTTGATGGCTGATGCGATGAACCGTGAAAAACTGGAACCAGCTTGATTTTGTACTCTCATTGGCTTAATAAGCCGGGCTGGCCCGGCGAACGCGATTAAATGGAAAAATCGTTGCCCGGTTAGCCGGGATCTCGTCTAACCGGGCGGGCCCGGTTGTCATGTAATCGCGGAGTTGATTTTTGATGCGTTTAACAAACGTGCCGAGATCCCGGCAAACTGACCCCAGCCCGGCTAACCGGGCCAGCCCGCCTCATGTAATCAGGCCCTTAGTATACCACACTAAACTGCTATTTTATTCAAACAGATCAGTCGCGATAGGTACAAAACTGTGGGACATTTGAGCTTATTTAAGGGCAACGGAAATGTACACAGCAAAACGCTCTAACGGCGGCGAAATACGAGATACAAAAACCCTCAACCTGTCGCGCAACATTGTTTCGTTGCAAGTTTTCGTCGATGATTCCCGTTTTTCACCTTGAGTGATCAACTTAACCTTCAACAAAAACATTTGTGGCGAGTTGAAGAAATGCGGCGCGCTGATTGGTTGATTTGCTAGGGCACGAGCAGATTTGTTGCACGACAAGTTGTGAGTTTGATGAAAAACGAGCAACAAAGCCAAAATTGTTGCTCAAAGTAGACCCGCTCTACTTTTCGCAACAACTTCTTTCAACCCGCAACAAATGTTTTTGTTGCGCGACAAGTTGATCACGCAAGGTGAAAAACAGGAAACATCGACAAAAACTTGCAACGAAACAATGTCGCGCGACAAGTTGAGGGTTTTTGTATCTCCTATATATTTCGCCGCCTTAACGAAAACGAGTTTCGCTCACAACATTGTCTCTATCGAGCGAAAAAAACAGCAATTACCAGATTACATGACGTGAAGGGCGCCTTCATCTAAGAACCCATTAAATACCGAGTGGTCAGCTTCTGGGGATGAAACTTCTGGTAACTGTGAGATCTGTTACAGTTCATTTATGATCTAAATCAGAAGTAGATACAGAAACCTGTGTTTGAGAAAAAAAAAAAAACACTAAATTATTTACGGTTGATTTGAGAATTTTGGAAACCATCGAAAGGCTCTTCTGTAAACGAGCACCTTACGAGTGTGCCACATGACTGGAATAAACAGAAAGGATAAAAAACTAAAATACAATAGCGCGGCAATATGAACAATCTTAAACTTGATGAGTTACTTGTAGATATATTTACAAATCGCAGATATGTCTGGGACTTAAAATATAGGATACTTCTACGAAAAAGAAAACTTCATGGCTGACACAATACTGAAGCTTAGATAAAATTAAACAAGGCTTACCTTGCGTTGTTGTCGTTTGTTTCCCTGGCTCGATCTTCCATATTGTAGGAATCGAGCGAGGAATAAGCCCACGACGACAGCCTTCCATATGAAACGCTCTTGAAAAACATTCCTCCGCGAAACGGACTTGACACCCGCCGCAAACTTTCCGCTCGGGTTGAAATTCGTGCGGTGAGTGTGCACGAATCTCAACCACTTATCTCGCTCACTTTTTATTGTAGGACTAAAATGAGCAGAAATACCTGCATTCATATCTGATCTATTGCTGCATCCGTGTATTACACAGCGATCGGGCATGATTCGATTCGAATAGAGCGATAGATTCACGTTTCGAAACCAGTTAACTGCGAACTACATAGAATGTCAACCAAGTGAGCCTAGTTGGTTAGGAGTATGACGTCACAAAGCAGCAAGGCCTTATGGGGTTGCAGGAACATGATTTAATAATGGCGGACGAAAAATTCTCGGGAAAAACCGTGAAAAAAAAACATCTTCCCGGGTTTGTTGGACAAAACGGCTTGGACAGGTGAGTAAGTACCACTTAGAGATTCAAAAGATGCAAAAACAATGAATTCGAAAAATTTCCTCGCAGCGGCACTTTAAATCAAGTTAAATCGGTAAAATAACGACATAAGGAGCAAACAACACACGTATGGAATAAGGTAAGTTATTTTTATTGAATATTTTCACTTTTAACGACCTTCATGGATATCTTGTAGAAAATCCCATGCAAACCCTTATATTTCGACGCCATATTGTGTTCCTTGTGTGGTTCATAAACAGAGCTTGGGCTGCCTGTGAGGTTCCGAGAAGAGTGAGTCCGTGGAGGACAAACGTTTCCGAGACTTTCTTACTGCCAACTTTCACAGAAATAAAAAGGGGCATTGGGAGTTGCCGGTACCATTCAAAACAGAAGACATGACTTTGCCAAACAACCGTGAACAATGTCTGAAAAGGCTACTTGGCATAAAACAGAAGCTCATTAAGAATGGCAAGATACTAAAACGTTACGCCGACTTCATGCAGAAGATCTTCGCAAAGAATCACGCTAGTCATGTCCCATCTGAGGAACTGAAGACCAACGCCGGAAAAGTCTGGTATCTCCCACACTTTGACATTTATCACCCTAAGAAATTGGACCAAATTCGAATACTCTTTGATGCAGTGCTATTTTCCAAGATCACTCTCTCAACAGACACCTCTTACAAGGTCCTGATATGATGAATGGCCTGAGTGGTGTACTTTCGCCGAGCACAGAGAATTTCTGAGTTTTCTGTGGTTAAGGATAACGATCTGACTGGCAAAAATTTGTGAATATCGCATGTTTGAACGTCCATTTGTTTGGGGCTGTCTCTTCTCTGGGTGTTTGCCAATTTGGGCCCCAGAGCAACCGCTGAAAGTGGTCAAGAAGCTGCAAACTTCCTACAGAACGACTTTTATGTAGACGATGGATTTAAATCTTTTTCTACTCCAGAAAATGGCATTGATATCAGAAGCACGCAAGCCATGCATGCACCTGTCAATTTGCGCCTACACAAATTTGCCAGTAACAGTTAAGAAGTGCTGGAAGCCATGCCTGTTGAAGATTGCTCCAAGGACTTAAAGGATCTGGATCATCGTTATGATGTCTTGTCTGACCAGCGTTCTATGGGTACCTATTGGTGCATCGAATACGACACCAACGGATTTCGAATGGAGCGTAAAGAAAATCCCCTTACTCGTCGGGGAATTCTGCCAATTGTCTGTTCCGTGTAAGAACCTTTAGGCATGACAGCGCCAGTCATCTTGGTTGGAAAGCCGTTGCTAAAAGAACTGTGCCATGACGGCATCGAATGGGACAATCCTGTAACAAGCCACATCCATTCACAGTGAGAGAAAGGGAGATCAGAATTACCACTCCTGGAGGAAATTACGATTACAAGACGTGTTAAACCTCCCGGTTTCAGTGAGCCAGTTGTAATTGAGCTGCACAGTTTCTCTGATGCCAGTGATGTAGGCCTTGGACATGTAACCTACCTTCACCCTATAAACAGCTCGAAACAAGTAGGCGTCATTTTCCTAATGGATGAAGCTCGAGTCGCACCATTGAAGCCAATGTCGACTCCACGTCGTGAACTTACTGCTGCAGTAATTCCAGTGAACGTGGCCTCCATGCTAAGTAGAGAGCTCAATCACAAAAATCCAGTAGAAGTATTTTACACCGACGCCTCCGTCATTCTTGGTTAAATTGGCAACGAAGCAAAGCGTTTCCATAATTATGTCGGAAACCGTGTACACCGTGTACACCATGACAGTTCAAAGCCACAGCACTGGTACTATGTCGCCAGCACAGACAACCCAGCTGGCGTTGCCTCACAAAGAACGACCGCCAAACGACTTTCGGAACATGAACTGCGGTTTAGAGGCCCGAACTTCTCGTGGAAGGACGATGTCAACACGAACCCGGTTCCTGATCTGAGTCCCGAAGATGAAGAAGTGAAGAAAGTCAGAACGGCCGTTCTTATCACGGACCAAGTCATGCCCAATAGAACAGAAGCGAAATATTTTCCAGAATTTCTAGAGTGAGAACGCTTTAATCATTCATCGTCCCTCGGTCTCCTAAAATACACCGAAATGAACCGTGCTAACAAATTGCCCTTTTCAAGACTTGCTTCTAGTCCCCCTACTGTTGAGGAAATGCTCTAAGCAGAAGAACTAATCATCAAGTCAGTACAGTATTGGTATTTTGGCAAGGAGATTCAAGTACTCCGGAACATCAGCAGCAAAGATCGCATGCTCCAGAACCGTTAGAGTGCCCACAACAGAAATAAAAAGCTGAAGCAGACAAGCTCGCCGTTTAGACTTGACCCATTTCTCGATGAAAAGGGAATGCCCAGAGTAGGAGGCCAACTCCAGAAAAACGCCTTAGCTTTTGAAGTAAAGCACCCGATTGTTTTGCCTAAGAAGAGGCAGATCAGATCAGACTGTATCACAGCTAAGAATAACATCACCAAGGCTGTGGTATGACCCACAGCGCACTCAGACAAGCTGTTTATAGGTTTATAAACGGACGCTCCTCTGTTTTCCGTCTTTTCCGAAAGTGTACCATCTGTCGTAAGCTCCGTGGACCTGCTCAAGTTCAAATGATGGAGAACCTTCTTGAAGGACGTATTATTCCCGCCGTACCTTTAACATACTCTGGTATGGACGTTTTTGGTCCTAGCACAATTAAGAGGGCCGAAAAGAACTCAAGCGCTGGATTTAATTTTTACCTGTCTTTGTCCCCGGGCTTTACACTTTTTGACCTTAATTAAACTTAATGCAAACGGATGCGTTTATTAACGCTCTCAGGCGATTCATCGACCGAAGGGGCAAAGTCCGTGAACTGAGATGTGACCAATGAACGAACTACGTACTAGCAGGAAATGATCTCAACGCTGCTTTGAGAGAAGTAAACACTGATTATGTTAAGGAATTCCTCGTAACTTAAGATTTCGACCTGATCAAATTCAAGATGAACGTGCCGTCGGCATCCCTTATAGGAGGCATATGGGAGCGGCTTATTTGTACAGTGCGCTCCGTCCTCTCTGCTCTTCTGGAAGACCACGCCCAGCAACTTGATGATGAATCACTTCGAACTCCGTTCACAAAAGCAGAAAACATCGTGAATAGCCGTCCGCTTAGCATCGACAACTTATCAGATCCAGAGACATCTGAGCCAATCACAGCAAATCACCTGCTTACTCTTAAAGCGAAAGTAGTTTTACCCACTACGGGTAATTTCTCGCGACCAGACCTTTACTTAAGAAGAAGATGGCGAAGGATTCAGTACCTGTGATATCAATTTTGGCGCCGCTGGCAACAGAAGTATTGTCTGCTACAACAGAAACGTCAGAAATTAAAAAAAAAACAAAAAAACATTAGCCCCAACAGCCAAGTTGGCGATATTGGCTTTATTCGTCATGAATCCTGTCCTTGCCAGAGTAACGGAAGTCTATCCCAGTGAAAGCAGACTTGTTCGGAAGGTCGTTCTCCTCGTCACCCAGTCTGGAAAAAAGGAAGTTCTTTTGAAAGACCCATTCACAAGTTGATCCTTATTTACCTCCGAGTGGAGATAAAAGCGACTCAGACACCGATAAAGTAACCTTTGCTGCTGGGGTACGACCACGTCGTGGAGCTTGAACTGATTCTTCTTCTAAGAAACAATAACATTGACCAAACTCTAAGAACACTTTAAGTCTTGGTATTTGTTGATTGTAATTTCATACATCCTTTCAATGTATGACGGAAGCCATGTTACGCCTTTTCAGTCGTTTAGATTATGTGACGCATCCCTTCATGCCTTAGTTTGAGATACGAGACCTTAAGTGGACTTTTTTTCGTCTAAAGGAGAACGTTTTGAAACCCTACCTAGTGTTTTTGTAGCTTCGCTACGTGGTTTTGTTTCAGCTTCACCCGAAACCACTTACGAGTATGGTTCTTACAGTCTTTGACAGTCCTGAACCCGGAATATTTGTAAGCATTATGTCGTCACAACATCGATACTCACTGAATAAACGGATTGGATGGTTAGACGTGTGACTCGTACTACTGCGTTCGCGCGCCCCGTTTCATACCGAAAAGCGGGCGCTATAAATACTCCTTTATATACCTTTTTATTGAGAAAAGGTACCCCTTTCACATACCTACTTTAGAACAGTGCACCCCATATCTTTCATGTAGTGCTTCTAAATAAACTGATACAGCAATAACTGTGTCTTTTGGAAAAAATTTAATTTAAGGCCCTTTTAAATACCTAAATAACCAATTTTCCTACCCTTTTATATACCTCAACTTGTGAAATCCTTACCCTTTTATATACCTAAAGCCAGGAAAGGTACCCCTTTCGGGTGGAGCCTACCCGTATAGGCCATTATAGGGATAAACCCCCCCCTCCTCCCCGAGGACTGACATGTGAAAGCGTAGCTAGGTTTGATCTTTGGTATCTGTTGGAGAGTACAGCCTCAAGAAGCCCAAAGCGGATTTTTTGAGTTACTTGTTAGGATCAAGTACTTCTTAGAAGCTCTTTTCAAATATCCCGACACCTGTTAGTTTTATATGGGACTATCCCCCCCAGGGGAACATACAGGCAAACGCAAGTGCCTAAAGTACACTTCTTTTTGTTACATAGCAAATAAAGAGCTTTAAATGAAGCTAAAGCAAGGTTATGGCTATCAAACTGTTCCAAGCTGATAGGATTTTCTAATGCTTTATTAGGAGCAAAGGAAACAAAGCCTACATGCTGAAAGTAGGGTCTGTGAAGATTCCTGTGTATTGCCATATGACCAGTGTTGGTCTCGGCGATTGTGGAGGAGGCGGATGGACCTTGGTCATGAAGACAGATGGGACAAAGGTATATTTATTTAGTGCTAAAAGCCGTTTAATTTTTTAAAAAAGTAGTGTTGATCAGGACTGCCGGTTAGGTTTCTCTCATAGCCTACCCAATTGTCCGTGGTTAATGTCGTAATCAAATTTTCTATTTCTTTTATTCCCATCGAGAGTTAAAGTTAAGTGAAAAAAAAAGTGCCGTAGTTCGAATACTGTATGCAATTGTTTTTGAAGGGCTTGATAGGACTAACTACTACTAACCGCTGTCTCCTAACCTTTGCATTGCTGTAACTACATAAAAGGTGTTTCTTGTTTTAATTTCCAGAGAACGTTTCATTTCAATTCCCAACTCTGGAGCAACAGGAACGAGTTTAATCGTCCAGGAGGGAGGACTGGGCTTGATTCACAGGAGACCAAGCTACCAACCTTATTGGAACACACCTTTCTCCAAGATCTGTCTCGGTATGAAGATCGGCCACCAGCTCAATTTCGCTGTCATCAACGTGACCGCCAATTCTTTGTACTCCCTGATTGCTGACGGGCATTACCGCGCCACCTCACTTGGCCGTAACACGTGGAAGACTTTGATTGGTTCCCAAGCCTCATTGCAACGCAAATGCAAGAAAGAAGGTTTCAATGCTGTTTGCACTAACTCTCACAATTCAAGAGCAAGAATTGGTATCGTTGGGAACAACGAAAAGTATTGCGACACCTGTGACTCCAGAATCGGGTTTGGTACAGGAGGGCTTTCCGGATAGAACCAACACGTGTGGAAACGTAGCGAAGCAATCACCAGATAATGGAGAGAAGTTTATTAAAACCATGGGCTACATCCTAGTTCAGTAACAAACAGCTAGACCTGGCGACAGAAGCATCGTTCAATAACTGACCACGAATTTCTGTCGCCGCGCTAGATAGAAGCTGTTAATTTCTGGTAGTCAGGGAAAGTTTAATACGTTGAAAATCAAAGATTTGTAGAACTGAGATCAAAATAAAAATGCTCTTGCGAGACCAAAGGCTGCTTAATACATTCATTTCCCCACTTGAGTGGTCAAAAAGCACGATGACCTTAATTTAGTATAAGTGCTGAGCATACCTGTCGACAAGAAACGATTACATTACCGACTTTTTCATTTCTCTCTTTTTTCAGGCCTAGACCCTTAGTACTTCCCGTTTTAATGACCGCGCAAAACCTGTCACTATTTAGCCTGGGTGCTATTCAGTGACATAGATAAAACTGTAGCCCCCAATATTGGAACCCTTGTTGAAATATTATGACTGTTAGACACTCTCATGTCCGTGTTATTTTCAAAAAGTATGAGTTTTTAGCTTTTAGGTATACGTCAAAGCAGCTACGTTGTATCAGAAATTCCCTTAAAACGAAGTTTAATTTACGCAATTGAGACGAAGTTTAAATAAGTTTTAACAATAAGAATTTAGAACAGTGCTGCACACTAGCTTTACAAAAGCGTCAAGGATGCATTTTTAGAAAAAGAAATTTCTTTAAAAAAAAAGCCGAGACTAGAAAGAGTGTTGCTTTGAGCCTTTTTATATTCGAATTAGTTACCGTGATCGCAAATTTTACGTGAAGGGTGTCGAAGCACTAGTCTCGCAAACTTTTGGCCGGATGAATCTGCTGATTTGCCGACTTTCTCGTGGGCTAGCTCACTGGAAAGCTGAATAGTGAAGGATGACTGAAGAGCCTTTTAGCGTTGACAAAGTACAGATAATGTCATATTTGTTTCTATGACTCCCAACATTTGACAGGTTTAGGGCACACCTGCTGATTTGGTAACAGAAGCCGCACAAACGCTCTTCACGAAGCAGACAATCTTCGTGCCCCATTCGGACGGATGGAATACTCGCGATACAAAATAGAATCGCATAATTGAATAAAACCTTGCATTCTGATTGGTTTACGAAGCGAGGTATTTAGCGTGGAATTGCCAGTTGAAAACGAGGCCAAGTGATATTGTTTCGTAACTACGTAACAACTGTCGCCAAATTGTAACACAACAACTGCAAAAAAGTTTTATTTCCGATACATTGTACGGAATTGAACTCGGGAGCTCTCTGAGGGGTCGCACTAGTTTGCTGAAGATGATATGATGTACGAACAAATGATCATCTCATGAATTGGCATTTCTTGGCCACTTAGACTGTGGCAGTTTTAATAAATATCTCGAATACATGCCTGAAAAATGTTTCGCCAACAGATGTACTCGCTGTGATGGTGAAAGCAAGAGGGAATATTTTAGAATGTGACCAATTTTTTATACTGACGGACATATGACACTCTTTAACATGATTGGCTGTTATGCCACATGACCGACCACCATCGGATCAACAAATATGTGCCTTGAATAATTAATACAACAGGTCAATTTATCGACATAAATAACATCATGCCTTGGCTTGATGTTTGCTTTTTCTACAATGTCATTTTAAAATGTTTTCAAAAGCATTGACACCTTTCCAAGAGCCAAAAACAAACAAACGCATATTTCAAAGTGAGCCGGAGGTTCTTCCTTGCTTTGGGCTGAACCTACAAGTTCTTTGAGAGGCATAAAAAACCTCTTTCACTCGTGACAACGAGGAAGCAACAAAAACCCTGTGAACACGGCGCAGAAAATGGCAAGCAAAAGTTCAACCAAACAACACGGAGAAGCGACAACGGAAGAAGCGCCAGGGTCGATTGTCACATATACAGAAGAAGAAATAAATACTTTCAAAGACAACATGTCCTCTGAAAACACGAAAAAGAGTACTAGCACCTTCCGTACGCCGCTTGCAATCGTGGTACTTAGAAAAGTACAAAACAGAGCTGAACTTGAACAGCATTGCTACGACAGAAGCTCCGAACTTCTGAAGTATTATTTTGTTGAAATACGACAAGCAGGAAAAGAAAACAAAGGCAAAGAATACGAGCCGGGCTCATTACAGAACGTACCGTATGGCCTCCGAAGATATTTTCTGCAACGTCCATGTCCTCACGCTCCTGACAACTTTGATATTGAGAATTTTGAAGAAGTTGTCGCCATGCTGTCAGTAAAGAAAAAAGGATTTAAAGAAGAAAGGCCTCGGAACAAGCCAAATGCAAGTGAAACCATTAGGAGATCATCAGATTGAGCAAATGTGGTCCTCAGGAGCTATTGGCTTGCAAATCCCCGCTCGATTCTCCGTCTTGCTTGGCGAAGCAATGTAACTCACTAGGGAATGAGAGCATTCAAACAACAGTATGATTGTCAGATAGAAGATTTCATCGTCAGCGAAGGGTACGTCGAATACAAAGAACCGCCAAGGTGACGAAGGAAGCTCCACGAGACGGGCGCGAAAGTACAACACCAAAATATGGAAAACCGATGGAGGAGAGAGAGAGATCCATACCGAGCCTCTGTAGAGTATGTCGGCCATCGTCCTAAAGGTGACAAAGTTCCTGGGAATTTTTTTCCTAACTCCAGTTGACGGGCCAACAACAAATGTGTGGTATAAGACAGTTCCTGTGGGTCGAAACACACTGGCAAAGCAGATAAAGACCATTGCATCTTTCGCTTCTTTGGATGGCAAGTTTTACAAATTCAAGTGGCCGTAAAGCGGGTAATTCAAAGTCTTTGTGAAGACTTCCACCTTCTTGAAATCTCCGAGCTAACAGGTCACGCCAACCCGGATTCAGTATTCAGCTACAGCCATAATCCTTTGGAAAAACAACGAAAAATGTCAAACAAGTTGGCTGGGTTTCATCAAGTACCACTACAAACCGTGACAAAGCTTGCCAACGCCAAGCGGCGGTCCACGCACTGAAGCATTACGAGAAGTTTATGTCCAACAGCCCGCACCTCCATCAGTTGTTGGCAGTAACACAACAACAATAGATAACCGGCAGTGACGATCTAACAGCGAGAGCTCTGGGTGGCTGTTTACCAATGTATCATTCAACAACTCTCCAGTGAATATTTCCATCAACTTGCAGTCGAATGTTCATCCCGGAGATTCAGTCAGTGGCAGTTGCCTGCAGTGAATTTCTGCAAATGAAAAGCATCAGAGTTTTTGGACTTTTAATGATACACTTTTGCTTTTGAAGGAATAAAATATTGATCAATACAAGTATTTACATTTCAAGGTACTCAACCTTATATTGAATCGCAATGCTTAAACTTTCAGTGCTTTCTTTCTTTCTTTCACTTTATTTCTTTCAGATTTGCCACTGAAGATGGAAGGTAACCTGCAATCAGGCCGTCCCTCGAGCAAATGATTTGGACATTGTATAAAAAGATTTTATAGATAAACGGCTTGTAAATTCAGTGAAATACCACTATTTATCCCTTAAGACTTACTGTCGAATAGCTTGTTTGAAACAAGTTTTAAAAAACCAAAGGTAAAAAAACAAGCACGAGCTACAAAGTAAAGTGGTTCGAAGGTTCAATACGTGTAACGACTACCCTTGCTTCTTACTTGCTAATGGCAATGACAGTTTTGACAGTTGACAGCATGACAGTGGTGAAACTGGCTTTCCTGGAGCGCGCGCCTCAGGATAAAAACCAGACAAGATTATTGAGGTCTTTCGATTTTTTTTTTTACATATTACTTCAATCAATTTATGCGCATTTCAAGGCAAAATCTCGTCACCTCGACTCGTGAAATTCCGCGTTAAATTGCGCTTGTACAACCGATATTCGCACTCATGTCGCTTCGCGATGCGTGCGATGACCCCCCCCCCCCCCGTGGGTTTCGCTGTGCAAGATTTACGCGGAAGTTTCCATGTCAGTCAGGTAATGGAATTTTCCAATTAAAATCATCCAAGGGCTTAACTAAATCGTTAGCAGAGGGGCGAATGTTGATTTGCTCTGGGAGACACAAAAAATTGCCACGTGCTATCATTTGTCCAAGAGCTGTCCAGCCAATATGACCTGCGTAGCTTAGGACAGTTTTTTTGTTTTTGCCACGAATTGTGAACGAAAAGCAAGTCGCGAGTCTCTAAGATTGTGATTTCACTTCCGCTTCGCCGCTGCGAATCTCTCGCGATTAACTGGTGAGCTCCGCTACAAAAAAAATTCATCCCGCCCAAGCTTACGCAGGGATATACTACAGCCAAGTGGAATCACGCCTTCCCAGTGGGCATTATGGACCCTTGTGATGGGCACACAGGATCTCCAGCCATTGGCGACAGATTACATCTCCAAATGCGGAGCTTGCCACAAGGATATCCTCAAACTTTGGTCGAGGGGCATAGCCATTATGGTGTTGAAAGCAAAGTACTCTGGTAAGGTCCCGGGCCTGCAAGTGCTGTTAGCACGCCTGTTGCTGCCTGGTTGCGTGTTGGTATAAATTATGCCGGGAACCTTGGTATGCAGATCTGGATCGCACTGAGTCCGATGAATCATCAGTGACCGTACTAGACAACCTCTGCAACAGAAGAGGACTGTGAACATCGATCGCTGTGATCCGGTATGTGAGTTCACACAAACTTTTACAGAAACCTTATGTTCCCTCTGACTTGCTCTTTTTGCCCTACGCTTGATAGTAGAGCGTATATATGGCCTGCTTCGCGAGGCCAACCCTCGCCGTCTTTACTAATTGATGTATAATCCATTCCGTCGTCGCTGTTTTCGCTTTTTTCGAAACTGAGTCCACCTGACATTTTCCCGTGGTCCATGTTTACTTCTGACGTAAAGGAAAATTAAGAACTTATTACTTAAATGATGCGTGGATTAACAATGCTGATCATCGGAGAAGCACAGCTAATTTGGTGGTAGCCATCTAGCAAAGAATATCAGTGACGTCACCCTTATTAATATCGCCCACCAGAGAGTCTATGGTGCGTCGAAACAAAGAGTACTTTTGTTTAACGTTTTCAACATATTCAAATTAAACAGAAAACAATGTTAGTAAAGCAAATATCTCGCTATAACCAGTAGCCACGCACCTTCTCTGGAAACCTCTAATTTTATTTTGCTCCCGGACGCATCCACCTCCTATGTTTTCAGGGACTAGGGCCATTTGTTTCTGTTGTTGATTCTATCTGTTTCTTGCTCGGCCCATCCTGGTAAACCCTTACGAAGAGGTGCCGTGCGCGCCTCCGCTTATACGTAATATTCCGCGCGAAAGTCGTTGTTGGTCGTGATTGCATATATGTGAAAAGGACTTGCATCAATTAAAGAGACAAACTTCTTACTTCCGGACTTAACGTAAAACCGCCATTTTCTCCCCCATTATTTAAGTTTTCTGTCATTTTTTTTTTTTTTTTTTTTTTTTTGTTTTTGCAGAGAAATTATCTGATTAGGCCTGGGACCATTACATTACTTTTAACTCGAACATCCAAAATGTAAATTAAATTGCCAATCTAAGTACACCATCTCAAAAAGTTACGCAAAATTACGAAATTTACGAAAATGCGAAAATCCCCCCCCGCTAATTCGCAATACCACGTACAAAATCAATGAAATATATTCGAAAGGGTTACGAAACGTGCCAAAATTTGCGGAAATTAGCAATTTGACCATAGACCAAAAATCCAAAAACGAAATTTAAGGGAAAAACTGCGATATTTATGAGAATTCGCTAGCCCATCAGTGAAATTGAAGGAAATTATTCAAAGGGTCAGGTCTTTTTGATGAACAGGCCTGGATGACTATAACCAAACTCGTAATATATTACATGTAGGTCAACTCACCATAAGCATGGATAATATCTAATGGATCTTTTTCATAGGGGTACAAATAGTAAATGTAAGATAAACCAAAACTTAAAGCGAAGTACATTCATTCCTACCCATACATCAAACTAGAATCCATCCAAATTATTCGCTTTATCACTAGTGCGACAAGCAAGTCAATTAACTAAAAGGATGAACATTTCATGATTATTGACTGTTTCCATAGTAGAATGGTCCTTTAATAGGTGGGGGCCATGGGACGTTCGGAGGAACCCTCTTGTATGTGGAAATAAGTGCGTTTTTCAGTTCTCATGGATTTACAACGTGCAAAAAAGGTCTTTACGCAAAGCTTTCTGCAAGTTTGAGAATATTTCCAACACGAAACTTTAGTATTTACTTATTAAACTCAAGGTTTCACCAAAACAGGGCAGCCAACTTAATATAGACTTTTCTAAAGTTGAAGTTTCCATGGGTGCATGCTCGATATACCAAGTCAAATATCGCACTATTCGTCGCGTTCTTTTGTCGTGAAGTCTATTGCTGTTAGTGTGTAAGGGATAAGGAATCATTGTGGGTTCTTTGTGACGTAACTCGAGACTTGCATTACACTTGGTATAATCGTGCCCCAGGCCAGTTCCATAGCCTTTAATTGCAAGGTTGGCAATAAAGATTGCAGCATACAGATAGGTCTGATGATGTTTCTGCAACTGCAAATATGGAGGGTGTAAATGGAAGGAAATTGAAAATTGAAAATTAAGGCAACGAAGGGGAAGTGAAATCGACAAAGCGATTACTACTAAAGCAATCTGAGTGGTCCCAGTACAAACACTTTCATAGGTAGGCCGATCTACACAATCATTATGCACAACAATTCAAGAAAAAAGGAAGGAAAACCACTAAGGGAATAGGCAACATGGGTACGAAGGTCATACCGCTGACTCTCCATTATCAACAGGCATTCCCGTCATGTTAGAGTCGCAAAATTGTCCTTGAAACGGCAGGGTTTATGTTGTTATTTAACAAATTATTATCAACAAATTGTAACACTATCAATTATGGTCATGATGCTCTTGAATCTGTCATTCCCGTAGGTAAACAGATAATCGACCTTATAAGTAGCTTCGTACGGGGAAGAAAAAGTGAAGTGAAAAAAAGTGAAGTGAAAAAATGTCGACAGAAAGGTTTAAAAACTTTACGAGCTTGGAAATTCAATTTTGTTATCAATTTGGGTTGAATAATAAAAACAATTATCCGGCTCAAGCTCGCCTTACGGCCCGTCGGCTAACAACTTGAACTTCGACTAATCACGTTGATCAGTCGCCAGCTCCTGAAACGCGGGACAATTTATGAGCCAGCAGGCGTTAAAGAAAACAATTTCTTCGCAGTTTTTTCTAGAGGTGGGAGGATTGTGAACAAAACACTTAAGATCTGGTTCCCGAAGGGAAACAGAGTTTTTGCTTCCCCTCGACCTCAAGTTTTCCCTCGACCTCGCTGGAAAACATTGAGGGTCTCAAGGAAACAAAAAACTTGCTGTTTCCCTTGGGCCAGTCAATTAAGTGCTTAATCGGCGGAGACACAGCGCCTGCCGGAAGATTGCGCAGGCTACTGAGTGATCCGCGGCTCAGTTTGTGAGACGGTTGAGCGTTATATTATTGCCCAACAGCTCTTTGACAGTACTTTATTAAATTCTTCTGAAGTATTGGTCGCAAACAGGGTAAGTTACTACAGATATACTAAACTAGAAATCGATATTTTATTACTTCGTAGTTTCATCAAAAGCTTGATTTTTGCCCCGCCTTGGTTTGCTTCACTATTCTAGGTCTAATCTTCCTTTTAAATAACAAAGTTTATTATGTAGTGATTGTCATTGTTCCGGGGTTTGGGTTATTTTTTATATTTGAAGGAATCACAATGTTCACATTAAAGAAGTCGAAGGACATTAACAATTACTGAAAAAAAATGAAAAAATTGTGGGTCACTGTAAATGCTACTGGCTGGCTTGCCTGAAACCTTAACAGAGGAGCTTAGCTTTTGCAAGCTGCAAAAGCTGTGGGCCGAATTTTTCCCCAAGTTGGCTTCCTTGGTACTAAAACTGTACGTTATTCGTCTTAAAATCAATTCTTTGATTTATTTAATAAATAATAAAGGTATTTATCATTCGACGCATTGTTTTCTTTTTTTCCATTGGCCGACAGCCCACCACGTGACCTGCAATAACTGCCTACAAATAATGGCCTGCATCATGCTTAGTACCGTTTAAACGTGCTTTGCTCAAATAATTATTTCTGCTTCATGCGTAATTGGAAGCCGACGTTCTCCGCTCTCGAGAGGAAAATTGGCACAGATCGCTTCCCTTCTTTGGAGCGGGACTGACAGTGAGAGACTGGGAAACCGATAGTTTGGCGAATGATACGGAAAATTTACTGCCGTTCTTAGGCTCGATTTCCGCCGCTCTCTCGTGTCTAGGTCTTGAGCGCGGGCCTTCCATTTCCCGAACAGCGGGCTGGTAATCGAGCGACGCCGTTCACGCGTTCCGTTCCGAAAACGATTCCGAACGGAAAAAAGAGGACTAGCTCTGGAAGTACTCTACAATTTCCCCTGAACGGGATTTGCCGGTAAAAAATTACTGTTCCATTTGACTTTCAACCGAAATTTACGTTATTTTTTTGCTAAATGGTAAGCACCCCCTGAAACATTTGTGAAACGAAAACTCCGCCTACATTCCTTGGATTTCCCTAAGAACACGCTTATGTTGTGAGTATCGCGGGGAATTCAGTAATTTGCATTCTATTTTTAGACTTTGTGCGCTTCGTTATTGTACGTGGAATTTTTAATGTGAATTACTATGTAGATAAGTTGAAAGAGCTCTTCGTGTATTTTACAGTTGGTCATCATTTAGATTTTGGTCCTGTTAAGCTCATCCACTGAGGCTTTTGAACTTGAATTGAATGAACCCATTCAGGCCCAGCCACATGAATCCGTTTTTCATTGGAAAACTGGAGCGGTCTCTGCTCCGTTTTCAAAAAGATTTGCGTCACACACTTATCGTTTTCGTATCGTTTCTCGCCCGTCCACACAACAACGCCGTATCAGTTTGAAAACGCTTTTATACCCTCAGTTGCGCAGGCTCACATGCAATTCGACGCATGGGATTTAAAAAGTCTGGCGCCCGATGTGATGACGTCACCGTTTCAGATAGCATAGTTTTCTCCGTCCACAGTAGAAAAACAGAGACCTTAAGGCAACCGCGAAGGGAGGTGGCGACGGGGGGACGGCACATCCACGTAAAGGGCTGAGGCGAGACCGGCGCGCGGTTCACTTCCTAAGCATGTTTTAAGCAACACTGCGACGGCAAAAATTACCAGTCATTCCCGCTAGTTTTAGAAAAGATACCACTTCGGAAAATACCTTGAAAACGAGGAAACATAGACCCCGTGAAGAATTCGTCCTTTTATTGAAGGAAAAACGATTTTCAAAGAACCTTAGCTTTCCTTATATATAAAACATACGGAAGAATTCACCTTGACAAAACCAGGGATACTGTACAATGAAAGCTGAATTTCGAGTCGAGAAAATGTTCTTCAGCTGTGACTTGTGTTGCTGAGGCACTCCTGAATCTATGACACCGCATATTACAGTCAAACTAAGTGGAGATACCATCAAGAATTGCACTGAACCCTGCGAGCATGGAGCTACCCTTAATTTTTTGTCGCGGCGGGAAGGTACGCCTGATACAATTACTTGATATTGTCTGCCGCCCCCTAATTAAAATATCTGTCAGCGCGAATAATCAAGAATTAGCCGGAAGTCTTGTGGTTATCGACAGATCTGGATCGAAATCCACCAATCACAGCCCATTGGTGTGACTTCAGACCTTCCTTTACGTCATGCTAGCTAAGCGGGCTTGTGATTGGTTGGGATTTTCGATTCGGATCTGTCGATAACATGTATGATTGACGGAAATTTATGAAAAGGTTTCGCGTGTGTTTTGTTTTCGAAAGTCGGTTATTCACGAAAACGGGGTCATACATATTTTCGTCTTGCCCTAATCCCGTCGTCAGCAACCGCTCAAAAATATGTCTCTCCCATGGCATGCGATCATGAGATGCACTATTGTTCATCATTGAGAGTTTTGTGAACACAACCTGAAGCTGACAAAAAACTCGCCTCTATTCGCCGCCTATCAGGACGTCATGATGGATGTATCAGCAGGGTTTTTTTTTTTTTTTACCGAAATCCACACCACCACTAAGGTAAACCCATCATGGCTCCCCCCCCAGTTCTAATGTACCTTTTTGTTTCTTGGACCAATAAGAGAAAAGTCCCAAATTCTGGACTAGCAAACAGACAAATAGTCAAGTAATTGTATCATCGGCGTACCTTCCCGCAACGACAAAAAAATGTAAGGGACGCCTGATCGCAGGTTTAAGATTGCTATGAATGAAACTGAATTATTTGAATACTTGACACACTTTTTTTTTTTTTTTTGACAGTAACAAATTCGTACCCACTCAAGATTGCACTAATGGAACTGATTCTGTGAAGACTTGAACCCGCTAGGTCGTTTCAAGGATTGCAATTAATGAATTAATTATTCGACTATTGAACTCGTCTCGCTCGATCCCAAGAATACGGCTAATGGTGGTTCCGTTTTCGAAAAATCAATTCACTGTTGCGGACCCAGGTATAGGTTTGAAAATCAATTCAAACCTACTAGTCTTTTTCTAGAATGCAATAGTGAAATTGATTTTTCCAAAAAACGGAACCCGTAGGCGTATTTCTTGGATCCGAACGAGCGAGTTCACATATTCGAATAATCAATTACCATTATCGCATCCTCGGAAAAACGACTAGCGGGTTCAAGTTTCAAAATAATCAGGTCATTTGTGCATCTTGAGGCGGTATAACGCTTTCACTTAGTTTGAACTGTAAACTGGATCAGTGAAAACCTAATAGCACAGAAGAGATACAAATGCTAATAGATCTGACCGACGTGGATTTCTTTCGAGCTTGCGGTTTTCTGGGAATTGCCGACTAAGCGGCTTGTGCTACCGCCATTTTCCTGCCTCAGAGGATGTCAGTGTAGAATTTTTTTCCTCAAAAAACTTTACACAGCCAGTCGCAGAAATGGTGCTGCTTTATGGATATCGTAAGCAAAAAAACGATAAATCAAAGAAAACGGACTAAAATAAACTTTGCAATGAACCACGGCGTGGCCGCCCCACTACGTCAAAAACAGTGGAATGTGGACGTCGTCAAAACGTGCGGCACGACGGCGGATTTGCACTCAGTTTATTTAGTTTTCTGCGCATGACCGGAAACAGAAATATGTGCGTCCGGTATGCCGTCGTCGTAGGCCTCCCAACGCAAGACGTTTCTTACGGCTTGTCAACGCGTTCCTTCCCCAAGAAACGTCTAGTGCGCCACGGACAGGCACCACTTCCGTTCACTGGCAGTTAGCCTTGTGTTAAATAGAAAACCAAATCCTGGACCCGTTAATGTTGACATCTATGTTGTTTGCCAGGCTGTTTGCCATGTGCTAATGCATGGTTTAGAGCTCATTTATATTGCACGGTTATTTGCTTTCGACGGGCAAAAATAGGGAAAATTAAGCCGGTTTTCCGTGAAATGTTTCCTACCTGCATTCTATATTGTGGCGGTCAGCCTGACTGTTTCATCAGAACTATTTGCAAGTAGAGTGTATGTTTTTTCTTACCACGCAGATCACATTTGTCCTCGTCCGGTTTTTCTTCGGAGACGCTGTAGCTTTACTTCGAGAAAGCTACATGTTTCTGTACAGACGTTCTTATGTTTCTTCCATCAATTTGATTAAGCTTAAGTTTCTCGAGTTCGATTAATAGGTTTACAGGGTTTATTCCTCCTTTGTCCATTCTTGCACCACATGATTAAAATGTAGCTGTTTAACCCACTAATCAGTTGACTGTTTTGCGTGTTGTATATCCCATTGCTTGACTTAGTTCAGGCAACACTATGGTCTCGGTCCTCAATGTGGATCTTATCACTTGCCGGGTACTTCTAAAATAATCTGTACGTCTGCAGTTGCTGGTGCAACTCGCACATATGTGAGCCTGAATGTTAGACGTTTTGCGGCACAAACTTTTTCTCGTGTAGAAGCGTTGGGTCAAAGTCAGTCAAAGTCCAGGCCTTTGCCCAGAATTGGCAGAGAAGGCTATGATTGGCTAACCGTCAAACGAAACGGATGTGAACCGGTCCGTTGAGCCGACTTTCGTGAGGGAGGACACGCTGTGACAACCTCTAAGAATGTTCTGCGTAGGCGGCTTACCGTCGTCGTGGCTCCCGTGCGCTCGCGTGCTTAAGGTAATTCTCCTAGTATTGGCATTACGCATCCCTACTGCGCACGATTTTTGCGTCATCAGCGCGCGCACATGAGCGCGTGCACGTGCAAAACGTAAGGGATTTCCCTTAAACTAAGCTCGATAACGGAATAAGTTCTCGTTTTCTCTTAAACGAGCACGGTGACCCCCGATTTTTATTTCAGGTATTTGCTACGAATAGTCTAATGAAGAACATATTTGAAGAGGAAAAAAAGTTTGATAGTAGAACATGATTTTTTTTTGGAAAATAGTTCCCAACTGAGTGTATTTTGGCCAAGGCGAGGACTTCAAGTTAGCCACGGAACTGTCCGAAAAAGTACAATATCCCCTCAACCAGTCAATCAAAAACGGCTTAAATGAAGCAATACTGCTTTTGTCAATAAATGAAGCTTTACTTTCAAGACAAAATTTTGTGTCCTTCAAGTAACCAAGATTTAATTCTGTATGAAGGTGATTCGAACTTTTAACGCGCAACCAGTAAAAATACCCCATTTTTAAGAGCCTGCTGACGCGTAAACAAGCACGGTGACCCCATTTTTTTATCGCATTTTTATAATGCTCACATCATGAATGTTCATTTACACCCAAGTTTCAAAAAAAGTTTGATAGTAGAAACAATTTCAAGGGAATTACCTCTACGGTCTCCAACAGCCGTTTTTCAAAAATAAGCATCGTTTTCAAAGCCGCTCCACTCTGGAGAGCGTTTTCGAATCGACTCGTTTGCGGTGATCGTTTTCGGCGTGTGTCAGTCGTGAACACGATAGCCGGTTCCGGATTCAAAAACAGCTCCGTTCTTCGTTTTTGAAAATGGATTAGTGTGGGATCGGGGGGCCTTCAGATCAACAGAACCATAAAGAACCACGTTTGCGCAAACGGTAAACGGCAAACGATAAGAATTATGAGCTTTTGCCTTCTACCTCTTTCAGCTGTATATTGTAATGTGATATTAGCATTTGTTGTGAATAGGACAACTGTTTTGGATTTGCTTGGTCCAAACAGCTAATGAAGGGACTGAAAAAATGGAGAGCGCAGTGAATTTAGCCTGCGTTGCAGACAAACTAAAACCCTGGAGACTCTACCGGGGTTTAGGTTGTCCTGCAACGCAGGCTAAGTGAATCTAGCCGTTCGCGTTTTGCTCGTAAACATGGATCTTCATCTGTCTATCATCTTGGGAAGCCAGGAGTGATTTCGTTCCATAAGTGCAAAGGGAAGGTAGGCATTTAAAAGTATTTATTTTACACTTAGTTTGTATCAAAAAATCCCCGCTAATACATACATTTTTCTAGTAGCAGAACACACATGTTGTGCATTCCTTTTCAATGCGGCTTATTTGTTATTGACAATCGTACCATGATTTACTCCTTTGTCGGACCGAAATATTGCTGACAGACAGGAATCTAACTGATTAAAGATTTGTCACCTTCGTACAACCGAGACGTAAACGTTTTAAAGCTCCCCCGCTGATGCTCACCTATTCATTAGGCAAACATCAGCAGGAGTCTGCGATTTCAGACCTCTATGAATCTCTTGATGCCGGCGCTGTGTTCTGTTCTGTTGTAAAGCACTTAGGAATCGGTAGAGCACCCAAGAAGTGGGGGAAAACACTCGACTGCGTCTCGTGTTTGCCCCCGGGTGTTTGCCCAAACACTTCTTTCGTGCTCTACCGCTCCCTGCGTGCTTTACAACAGAACAGAGCACAGTCGAGGCTAAAAGGTTTCCGACAGAAAACTCCTGCAGTCGGAATTTGAGACGTTTCAAACGGAAACTGTCTGTTAAATGACACAATGAATGGAGTAGCTTTCTCAAAAGTAAAAGCTTTTACTGCTGACACTGACACCCAATACTGGCAGCAACTCCCGGGCTGCAACTCCTGAATAAACAGGGTCTCCTTCACCTGAAACAAAATTGATTTTGGCTTTTCTGTAGCACAGTCAAAAGACTTTTATTCCTACCATGCGACTCCTATTCATCGCAGTACTGTCATTTATGTTCGCGGTTTTTACATTGCCTGGTGTGAAACTTACAAACACCACGTTGGTAGATCCCGCTAAAACTGGCGGCCAAATCATCTTGTGTAATCAATATGCTGGCGAGAACCCCAAAGCTAGCCAAGCCATCAAAAAACTGGACGAGAAGCTAGAAGCGATTCTCAAACTGTTGCAAGGCGGCACACATCCTTCCAATCCAGGTTAGAAAACATCAGGGAATAGGCTTAACATTGCCGAAAGAAGATAGAAATTGTAATTGCGGTCTGTTTGCTGTATAGACTCCTTTGAGATGGAACGGGCAAGTTTTCGAGCAAAACTAATGTTGAAAAAACTCACAGACATGTAATTGAAAGATACCGCCACTCCTATGACCTTCTATCATATAAAGATTTTGCTTATAAGGTGATGGTAAACAATTGTTTCTTGGCAAATAAATTCTTAAATATATCTCTGCAGAGTTCATGTGATCGTTCTTGAATTAACTATCCTGCAACTATCCTGTATAAGTATGTATTACGGAGCTTTTAGGCTGGCCTTATAAAACGACCGTTTAAAATTCATGTGGCTTTAATTTTGTCTCTTTCAGCATCCACGTGCAAGGAGTGTGGTTGCGGGCTGTTTAATTTCCCGCTAAAACTGGGCGAGACAAATCATTGTGTAATAATATGATGGCCGAGGAACCGTAAAGCTTTTATTTTTTTTCTTGTGAGCAATCCCACGGCAAGGCGCTTATGAAAAGAGCCTGTAAGTACAGCTTACTGAAATATTGGCAGTTTCGATCAAATGTTAATTATTCTTGAAAGTAGTGGTCGCCAAGCGAAGAATCCACATACTGTATACCGTAATTAAAGAATATAAACATAGTACTTATTTGGCGCGAAAATATTATTCTCCGGAGAAGCGAACCAGTTACGAGATGCGTAGCTCCGAGGAAAAACTGAGAGCCTTCGGGACAGTAAATGTCAAGGACAAAATACCTAGCATATTTCGCCCCAAATGGAGACTATCGTGTCTCCTGACCGCATCGCTCCAAACGCGGCGCAAGCGAAAAACGACAGATGGCATGAAGTGTAGTATACAATGTCTACTTGCACTATGCTATCCACACCCGAGAGAACATACGAGAGATGCAACCACATTCGGGTGGCACCGACCATCTACATGAAGAGTATATGGTTTTTATATTTTTATTCAGTGGAGTATCTGGGTGACCTCTTAGCTGTGTTTAAAAGACCCCCGCTGCCTTACATGAGGTGCAGCAACCCCCGTGCATACCTTTAGGGAGTTCCAGGAAAGCCATTACACGTAACTGGTAGGTGAACACCCCCTGTGACCTATCTTGGTTGCATAGCCGGAGAGGAAAGACTTTACACCTGAATCTAAAGCAAGGCTCTGGTATATACTCCCTTGACTCCCGCTTGATACCTCCGACGTTCACATTCTACCTATCTTCACCAGCTATACGTCGCCAGATACACTCTGATACGCCCCTCTCTGTACTCAATTTAGGGTTACGCCAGATTCCTGTACTTATCGCACCACCAGACGGTGTTCTCTTGGCGCTTTGTGAGGAGGCGGCGTGACCTTGTCCGAAGACAGATGGGACCAGGTCTCTTTATTTCCCTACTTCGCTACATCACACACCTCAACTTTTTCTTTTCAGCGTCTTCCTGTTCCTCAGGTGACTGTGCTCCGTAGCTCCTCGCCATCCCCTGTGTGCACGTGTTCTTCAAGAATCTTACCACACACTCACTCTCTGTGTCACCTCCCACAACCTCACCTCTGCACCATGTGTATATACGCCTTCCGACACAGTCATCACCCTGTAATGACCTCTATATCTTCCCCGCCCACCTCCCCACTACTCGTGTGTGCACGCTCAGCCAGAATGTACTATATGTGTTGCCGCTACACCCACCACAGACACTTAACACTACCTACATGCCCCCGCTCTCACTCTCATTCGATATGCTCTCTCCACTTAACAGTACATCGATAGAACCTAGAGGACTCAGTACGAACGACACTCATCTGTTATTCGCCACTATCATCAAAGAATAGCAAGAGGCAGTATATCTATGCCCGAGGTCTCTAGTCCAGCTGTGACTACCTACGACACACACAGCTGCGACGCTCGCTTAGATATTAGTACTCGACTTCACACTCGAGATTTCTCCCATACCGTTCCACCTCCGCTCCCACCTCCGAACACACAAGGCTGTGACATCTCCTAATCCCTCGCTCCGTCAGCCAGTGTTGGGGCCCAACGTTTTTTTTTATTATTTTTATTCGTAGGTGTGTCTTCTATATGTTCGATTGTCAATGAAACTAAGCATGACTCAACATCCCCTAGCACTACCGGAGTGATATTTGTGTGTTCTACTTTCCAGAACACGTTTCATGTTCGATTCCCAACTCTGGAGCAACAAGAACGGGTTAAATCTTCCAGGAGGGAAGACAGGGCTTGAATCACAGGAGACCAAGCTACCAACCTATTGGAACACACCTTTCTCCAAGATCTGTCTCGGTATGAAGATCGGCCACCAGATCAAGTTCACTGTCATCAGCGTGCACGCCAACTCTCTGTACTCCCTGATTGCTGACGGGCATTACCGCGCCACCTCACTGGGCCGTAACACGTGGAAGACTTTGATTGGTTCCCAGGCCTCATTGCAACGCAACTGCAACAAAGAAGGTTTCAATGCTGTATGCAGGTCTTCATATTCGAGAGCAAGAATTGGTTTCGTTGGAAACAACGAAAACTCTTGCAACAGCTGTAACTCCAGAATCGGGTTTGGTACAGCAGGGGATCCGGATGTTAACAACACGTGTGGAAACGTAGCGAAGTACGCACCAGATAATGGAGACAAGTTCATCAAAACCATGGGCTACATCCTAGTTCAGTAGCATACAGCTTGCCTTGGGGACTGAAGGATCGGTCAATAACACCACAAATTTCCCTCACCGGACAAATAGAAATTGCTGATTTTGGTAGTCAGGGAAGGTTTAATACATTGAAAATCAAAGATTTGTAGCACTGAGATCAAAATAAAAATGCTCTTGCAAGATCAACGGCTGATTATTTTCCATGCGAAAAAATTTATCTTTCCCATTTGAGAGATCAAAAAGCACGATAACCTTCAGTATAAATGCTGAGCATACCTGACCACAAGAAACGATCAAATACTGATATATATATACATATATGTCTGGATTTATGAAAACGAGGCTAAAGGATGGATATCAGGCACTAGGTGAGCGTTTTTTTTTTTCTCGCCAGAAACTATCTCCAAAGTGGACGATATAAAAATTAAAAGGAAGGTCAGTCCTTTTTTCCTTCTTTCATTGCCGTCCTGGCTCTATTGTTTGCCCGTTTTAATAGCTTGGGCTCTTTAGCACCGTTTTCATAAATCCAGACCATTGGTTGTCCTGATGGTGTAGTGGTTATCTCACCCGACTAGTGTGCGGGGGGACGTGGGTTCAAATCCCGCTCAGGGCGAATTTTCTTTCAAACATTTATTCAGTAAATATGATTATTTGAGGTGTACAGGGTCAGGGTTTCTCTCATATTCTATATAATTAATTTGAAATTAGCCTGTATCCCTTGTGTGATCCTCCATTGTCTTCCGCTAAGTTGACTTCGGTCGTGCATCATTAACTTGATCCTTAGTTGGATTTCAGATGGAGTTATAGGCTCCCCTACCCTGTCACCTTGAAGGAAAATTTCCCGGGAGACCCTGTTCCAAACCACGTAAATCACATCGTCGATTGCCGTGTAGCCAGCATGGTTGTCCTGATGGTGCAGTGGTTATCACACCCGACTAGTGTGCGGGGGGACGTGGGTTCAAATCCCGCTCAGGGCGAATTTTCTTTCAAACATTTATTCAGTAAATATGATTATTTGAGGTGTACAGGGTCAGGGTTTCTCTCATATTCTATATAATTAATTTGAAATTAGCCTGTATCCCTTGTGTGATCCTCCATTGTCTTCCGCTAAGTTGACTTCGGTCGTGCATCATTAACTTGATCCTTAGTTGGATTTCAGATGGAGTTATAGGCTCCCCTACCCTGTCACCTTGAAGGAAAATTTCCCGGGAGACCCTGTTCCAAACCACGTAAATCACATCGTCGATTGCCGTGTAGCCAGCATGGTTGTCCTGATGGTGTAGTGGTTATCACACCCGACTAGTGTGCGGGGGGACGTGGGTTCAAATCCCGCTCAGGGCGAATTTTCTTTCAAACATTTATTCAGTAAATATGATTATTTGAGGTGTACAGGGTCAGGGTTTCTCTCATATTCTATATAATTAATTTGAAATTAGCCTGTATCCCTTGTGTGATCCTCCATTGTCTTCCGCTAAGTTGACTTCGGTCGTGCATCATTAACTTGATCCTTAGTTGGATTTCAGATGGAGTTATAGGCTCCCCTACCCTGTCACCTTGAAGGAAAATTTCCCGGGAGACCCTGTTCCAAACCACGTAAATCACATCGTCGATTGCCGTGTAGCCAGCATGGTTGTCCTGATGGTGTAGTGGTTATCACACCCGACTAGTGTGCGGGGGGACGTGGGTTCAAATCCCGCTCAGGGCGAATTTTCTTTCAAACATTTATTCAGTATATATATAAATATATATATATATATATATATATATATATATATATATATATATATATATATAGATAGATCAGTTACAAAGGTCTCTCGAGCCAACAGCGCATCTTTGCCCCCCAGAAGGATCACAAATGGATTCACAGTCCAAGCCTTCGGCGAAATGTAATTAATTGTAGAGAAGTTAGAAGTGACCAAAGGACGGACAACTTCTGAATGACATTTTCATTGAAGGAAAAACTTTTTATGCCCTGAGCGGGATTTGAACCCACGTCCCCCTGATTACCGGTCGGGTGTTCAACATAGGACTCTACCGAGACGACGGCCTAGCCGTTTGTAACGCCACACCGAGAGACACGGAGAACATCAAGAAGGAGATATGCCGCGTCTTTAATCAAAACGGCCTACGAATCACAATTGAAGCCAACAAACAGATCATTAACTTTCTAGATGTCACCTTTAACCTGAACAACAGCACCTACAAGCCTTTCACAAAACCTAACACAACGCTGCAGTACGTCCACCGCGAAAGCAACCACCCCCCGATCACCACAAAGAACATACCCGCCGGCATCAACAAACGACTATCATCCCTTTCATCAGACAAAGAATCATTCGACCAAGCCGCCCCTCCATACCAAAAAGCACTCGACGAAAGCGGATACCACTACACTCTTCGCTACGAACCGGTCACGACTGCTAAACGAAAAAACAGACAACGTAACAACATCCTCTGGTATAACCCTCCATTCAGCAAAAATGTCAACACTAATATCGGTCACAAATTCCTCACCCTAGTAGACAAGCACTTCCCCAGAGATCACAAGCTTAGAAAAATCTTCAACCGCAATACCATCAAGATAAGCTACAGTTGCATGAATAACACTAAGCAAATTATCGACAATCACAACAAGCGCATTTTGAATTCATCAAAGCACGCCAATGAAACCGCAGATAACCGTGTTGACAAGAAATCATGCAACTGCCGACAAAAGATCACATGCCCACTTAATGGAAACTGCCTTCAGTCATCAGTTATCTACCAAGCAACCGTCACGCGCAACGACAACAGTACTTCGGAAACATACATCGGACTCACAGAAAACGACTTCAAGACACGATACAGAAACCACACAGCATCATTCCGCCACGCCAAACACAGGAACTCTACCGAACTCAGCAAACATATCTGGACTCTGAAAGACAACAACATTGACCACTCTATTTCATGGCGTATCATTTCATCTAGCTCATCTTACAACAGCTCAAGCAAACGATGTAATCTATGTCTCAAAGAGAAATTTTTAATTATCTGCCGACCTGATCTGTCATCGCTTAACAAACGTAACGAGCTCGTATCTTCTTGCCGCCACAGAAACAAAGCGTTGCTACGTAACAACTAAACATTTAATCATTTAAATTTTCTACTACTAGTATCATGTAACTTTTATAGTATTTAACCGATGGTTATGAATATTCTTACCATTAAAATCCCCTGAAGAGTGAGTAATCACGAAACAGGCTTGTCGGGATGAAAGTGTAGTTTTTTTCTATTTTCAATATATATATATATATATATATATATATATATATATATATATATATATTATATATATATAGTAAATAAACCCCTTCAGGCGGCTGGTATGTCGGCTGATAATGTCCGCGGCTGAGAGATTGTCCGAAAAATGAACATTTGGCCGAGAAGCGAAGCTTCGAGGGCAAATGTGAAATTTTGAGGACAATCTCTCAGCCAAGGACATTATCAGCCGACATACCAGCAAGCCAGAAAGGGGTTTATTTATTTTATAACCCTCCCATTAATTTTCAGTTCGCACTAAACCGCTCGTAAACTGATGATAAAAAAGCAATTGGTGATCTGATGGCGAATGCGGTGATTGACGTGAGGGAGCAAAGTAAATTTGATTGGTTTAACTAACTTTATTTCCACTGTGATTGGACCAAATTTGACAAGCTGTCATGTGAATTTAATTCTCGTAACGCCCCTTGGATCAAAAACTCAAAAACTTAGCGCTTTTGGTTCATATATTCCGACGTACTGTTCATAAACTTGACTGGAAAGAAATGTATTTTAGTCTCAGAATTTACATCTGTGAAAGACGGAATGTGTAAAATCTGTAGCACTTGAAGGTGGACTGATTTTTCGTCGCTCTCTCGCTTGAAATGAAGTGCTTCAGCCGGTTATTGTTGTTTTGACTGAAGGTCACCGGGGTTTCATCTCGCGTTGGTTTTCACGGCCTCTCTTTCCGAAGTAGAGAATGGTGTTAAACCATGCCGAATTTGCAAAACTTTCTGGAGCATTCAGACCAAGCTGCGACTGTATGGTTTTCCTTCCACTGAATTTTCTGCTTTCTGCGTAAAAAAGGTTTCAACATGGTTGACAATTCTGCCGACTCCATGATTTCAAGTGCGACTGAAATTTTTATCTCTTTCCTCCACGCTAAAGTCGGACGCGAACGGTTGGTTTATTTTATAGTTAGTTATCACATTGTATTAAATCTTTATTTTGTAAAATGAATCGGTTTAAATTTACGTGAGAATAAATATTAAAAGTCTACTCGTGACTTTCTCGACCTTCAAAGACATTGACAGCGTATAATGGTGACTTTATTGTACTTTCCGGAACAGCACTTGCCGTCAGCTTTTTAATGTAATCATCGCTAGACTCAGTAACACCAGTTTGGTTTCCTTCCATATTAAATAAGAGAAAAGAAAAGTTGAAATTCTTGGGCTGACTGTTTTTTCCTCGACGGAAACAATCAGAGGACAAATATCGACGCGGGCAGGGGTTATTGCGTGATACCTGTCCGGCAATTTAGATCGCGTGACGTAAAGAAGCCAATAAAATCAATCAAAAATTAATGGGTGGGTTATAAATATATATATATATATATATATATATATATATATATATATATATATATATATATATATATATATATATATATATATATATATATATATATATATATGTAAAAATTAGTTAAAAAGAGCCCGAAATAGGACAACTTTTGGTTTAAAAATTTAAAAATATAAAACTTTATAAAACGTTTCGGTCTCTCGACCTTCGTCAGTTACAAAAGAGTACGTAAACAACTTACAACTTAAATACAGTTTTTACAACAATGAATAATTAAGAAGTTACGTAACGAACGGACAAAATACAATAGGTATGCAAAAATGCAAAACAACAACGACAAAGAAATAAATTAACTAGCGACAAAAAATGAAGAAATAATACGTGATTGTCACAGCGCAACAGGATCCCCATAAAGGGCCTCTGAATCAACACACGCCCAAATCCTAACAAAATCCCCAAGAAGGGCCAGTAAACAATAAGTAATAATATCCCAACCAAGAGCCTTTGAAAGACCCGGCTAGCACAAAAATAACAGAATCCCCAAAGGGGGCCCCTGAACGCTGAGACAACCACAATTAGGGCTAAATTATTTAGTGCTTGCACAAAGACTAGTTAGAATACACCTTAAGAAAGTCGCAACATATTGCTGGAAGCCCGCTAAAATCAAGAATAGTGGATGCGATTTTTAGAATGAAATTCTTGTCTTTTATTTAGTCCAAAAGGTGATAGAGAAAATAACTGCGCACTCCAGTATGCTTCTTTCGTGATTAGTAGATGTTCAGTGTTTTCGGACGTGCTTGTTTGAATTTGGTCAATACATTGAAATGTAAAGTCCGATAACACATGTGGAGTTCGATTAAAATGAATGGCAACTTCGCATGTTTTTTTATTCGTTTTCATGGATGATTTGTGATTTCTAAATCTAACCTTAAATTCTGTAGTAGTAGAGCCGACATATTGGAGATTGCATTTCTTGCAATGAATTAAGTAAATCACATTCGATGAATTACACGAGAGTTCCTGCCGAACAAAATACATTTTACCAGTTTGTGCGCTAGAAAAAGTTCGGGAATTGACAAAGAAGTTCTTACAAAGATCGCATCTGGTTTTGTCACAAGTGAAACATCCCGCCGCGGGAATCTCAACTGATTGAGAAGAGCCCTTTCTACACCTAGAAGGCGCCAAAATTTCTTTGAGGTTCTTAGACCTGCGAAACGATGAAATAATTGATTTAGGTGGAAAAAGCTCCTTAAGTTTTGGAGAAGAGAGCAAAAGATGAAAGTGCTTTCTAATTAACCCATTAATAGGTGGTAAATTAGGGTTGTAAGTGAGAACTAGAGGAAAAATCTTTTTAGACTCTCTGACTTTGGCTTTAAGTAAGTCATTTCTTGGAATACTCGCTGCCCTAGAAAATTCACGTGAGACCAAGTCTGCCGGATATCCCTGATCCACTAGGTAGCCCTTGTACTCCTCCAGCCTTTTAGTAAGAAAATTTTCCTCAGAACAATTTCTACGCAGTCTCGAAGCGACTCCAAAAGGAATGGCTTTGAAGACATGCTTGGGATGGGCACTGGATGGAGGAAGATACAGGTGGCTATCAGTGGGTTTTGAGTAAACATCCGTTTGAATGAAACCATCGACCAAATGAAGTGTAACATCTAATACGTTGAGTTTGTTTTCTGAATAAACTAATTCAAAGTTAATCGTGGGATACAGCGAATTTATGTACTCGGTGAAAGAATTCAGTGCAGTGAGACCTTGTTGCCAAAGGTCAAAGATATCATCGCGATATCTCCACCATTGTGAGGGCTTGATAGGGCCACAATGCTTAGCCTTGTGGTCTATCTCCCCCATGGCTATATCCGCATAGCTACAGGCATTTTTAGGCCCCATAGCTGTGCCATGAATCTGCAGGTAAAATTTCTCATTAAAAATCGCGTGATTGCTTTTAAGGCAAATCTCTACAGCTTCCAGAATACAATCAGTGGAAGGCAACTGTTGTTCTCTAGTGTTCAGTGCTCTACTGACCGCTCCTAATCCTAATTCGTTGTCGATATTAGGGAACATAGAGACTACGTCCCAAGAAACTAGGAGGGTGCCTTCGGGGAAAGGACCCTGTTCATTAAGTTTATCTATCCTGTTAAGCAGATCAGTGGTGTCCTTAATGAAGGATGGCTGTTTTCTGGCCAATGGTTGCAAATAGAATTCAGTGAAGGCTGATAGGTTTTCAATAGCTGTTCCACAACAAGAAGTAATGAGTCTAAGGGGGTTGTCTCTCTTATGCGTTTTGATGTTTCCAAACGCAACCCCGGGCTTAGCCTTTCTGTTGGCAATCCAAGAGGCGATTTGGGGTGAAATCTCGTTCCTCTGCAACCATTTAGAACACCACTGCTCCACTGTACTTAAATGCTTGGTAGTTGGGTCTGATTTTAAGACTTTGTAATGCAACGGGTTACTTAGCTGGTCAAGCATTTTATCATTGTATTCCCCGGAATTGATCAAAACAAAACGAGAGCCCTTATCTTGTATTCTAATAGTAACGTCCGAATTCT